>APFE030563175.1:0-42772 GCA_000404065.3 Pinus taeda
TCTTAATAATATTATTTATATTATATAAATTTCACATCTTTATATATAAAAGTATTCTCACTTTTAATTTTATTAAAATCTGATTTAATTTCTATGGGAATATTTTTAGTAGTTGCGAGGAGATGGGGTTTAGATATATCTCAAAAGTGATTATAACCTTTTTCATTTTAGATTTAATTAAAAAAATATTATAAAATTAAAATATTTTTAAAATACTTTGATTGTGAAATAAGTTATTGTTTTTGGGCATGTTGTATTGATAAGTCATAGTATTGGCCCATGGTATTGTAACAAAATCAATTTACAAGTTAAGAATATTCATGGTAAATTAGGGGTGATATTATTGTAACGAATCTGTCATATTCTTTCTTCCTTTTCCTTCTTTTTCTTGAGTAGTGGAATCGGCAACTGCTGTGGTATCATACTCACGTTACACGGGGTTGAACCCCAAGAGCTGCCACTATAACCTCTATAACCTCTAGGAGGAACCGCCCAGCGTTGAATCCCAAGAGCTGCCACTATAACCTCTAGGAGGAACCGCCCAGCCACCAAGAAAGAGGCCATGAGCTGCCACTATAACCTCTAGGAGGAACCGCCCAGCCACCAAGAACGAGGCCATATCGTACTCACATTACACGGGGTTGAGAGCTGCCACTATAACCTCTAGGAGGAACCGCCCAGCCACCAAGAACGAGGCCATATCGTACTCACGTTACACGGGGTTGAGAGCTGCCACTATAACCTCTAGGAGGAACCGCCCAGCCACCAAGAACGAGCCTCGGGTAAGACGAGACTCGAACTCGTGACCTCTACTTAACAGATTGTCGACTTAACAGATTGTCCACTGGCCACGAGACCAAACCTCTGCAGGCAAGGATCTCTCATATTGTCATATTGTTATTAAATATTTTGATTGTGAAATAAGTTATAATTTTTGGGAATAAAGTTCATAATATTAATGGTAAAGTAACGTGAATATGCATGGTTAAGAATATCAATTTTTTATTTATTACTTTTAACTTTTAATTATTTTTTCATTGAGCGGACATTTAAAACACCTACACATCTACCCTATACTGGGTTGTTAGAGTGGGCAATGAATAAGATTAAATTATAAAATATTATAATATAGAAAATTTTAATCGTTATCATTATATAATAAATTATTAATTATAAATTTATATAAATCAACAAATATTTAAATATTGATTGCAATAAATTTTTCAGAAGATCACATCAAATTTTATCGGAGTTGTCTTTAGTGCGACTTTTCAAAAGCTTTTCGGGTGTATTTTTCCGGTCTAATTTCTCTAAAATCCCGTAGGAATTCATTGAAATCACAAGTTTGATGGATAAACCTACACAATAAAAGTGCCCTAAATCACAAGTTTGATGGGTAAACCTGCACAATAGAAGTGCCCTAGGGGATTTCATGGTGTTGAATCCATATATATAGTCCAAAAATTAATTTAAATAACACAAATTAAGATTTCACCACAATTTTTTTCCGCTGGATTCTGACACCCGAAATTCCAAAAGTCGCACTAAAAACAACTCCAATTTTATCTAGGTCTTGTCTTGGTGATGAACCATGCTAGATGGTTGAAAACATGTGAATATCTAAATCATTTATTTAATTATTTATTAGTTTATGATGTAAATCAAAATTTATTTATTATATCTAATGTTTTATTTAAAAATATAAATATTATTGATTATTAATATATTTAAAATCATAATTTGAAAAAAAAATGTTTAAAAAATTCATGAAAATGGAAAAAGAATGAATGGATGAGATTTAATATATGTTCATTTTGTCATGTGTTTTCTTGGTTTTTCAAGACAATACATATATTCATAATTCAATTGAAATTTATAAGGGATGTTATCATGTAAAAAAACATATCCAAAATTGTATTTAATAAAAAAAAAGTCATTATAATTTCTAATATTTTCCATTTGATTTTCATTTCTAAGTCATGCAATATGGATTTGATTCTTTAACTAACAAATTAATTCACGTGTTTCAAGAGATGATTTTCTTATTTTAACCACGAGGCTTCACTCAATAAACTTTAGACATATTCATGGCATACTAAACAATACCATTAATTTGACTACATATTGGAAAATTTCTCTAAAAGTCATGTTATTTAACTCCCTACCAATAAGAACCCAATACACCTTCCTAATTTAAAAAAACCTACTTTCGATAGACATTGTAGGTATAAATTAAGTATGAATTTTTTCATTAACATTTTTTATGCCCCGTTATATTTTTTCATTAACTTTGAGCTCCATTTTTTTATACTTGCCAATATAAAAACCCATTACCCCTATTATGTGCTCAATATATTGTGTCATCTTCTCCTCAATATATATCCCCCAATATGAATGCACCTGGTATGGTGTTGCTACACGGTCAAAATTGGGAAAATGTGTTACTTCTAAAAAGTGGTTTGAATACATGGGATGTGATTAGTTTAGATATGGAAACTGCTACACTTTTTGTATGTTCCAAGTATCTTATAGGTTATTATTAACATGAAAATTTGAGAGAGACAATATTTATTTTTTTATTTTTTATTTTTTATTTTTGCATGTAGTTCACGAGCACCCTGTTCAGTGAGATATCGCTACGTCCACGGAAAAATCTGGGCGATAGCTAGGCTAATTCGCCCCTCGGCTTACTGCAAGACCTAACCCCAAGGGCTTCGAGTGGATTCGACCATGTGACCTCCCAATGGCGAGGCACGGTTTTTGACCAACTGAGCTAACCCTTGGGGCTTGAGAGAGACAATGTTATATTTATGTCCTTTGTAATTTATTTTTGCATCATCAATAAGTTAGTCTTGGATGTGATTACATAGGAAAAGTTTTTGTTAAGTCTCTTTTCAACCTTTGATTTGGGATGCATATTAAATTGTTATGGGAGTTATTTTTCACCTATGAAAATTTACAACAATGTTAAGAAAAGTGTGACCATATCTTGAAGGTTTAATTGGTTGGTTTATTTTTCATCATATATGATCTGATATTCACCCTATGAGTGACATCAACTAAAGATTTATTGTTTAAAGGTATTACAGACTCATGTGCTGGTGTGTGTTCTCTGTTATTGAAGCAATGGATCGATCAGAATGCCAATACACAGATATTAAATGGAAAGACAACAAAGAAATACAGTAAGCAAACACAAAGACACAAGAATTTTAATAAGGAGTTCACCATATTCTCCAGGGCTATGTCTCCGGTCAAGCTTTCAGTGGTGGCCTTGTTTTATTGTGTCTTTTAGCATAGAATTACAATACATGGACTCAATGTGAGTTCTACCGAAGCAGGTTTGTTTAGCAGGGTGGTTCTTGGATTCCCCAAGTCACTAGAGTACACAGACTCTTCTTCTTCCTACCAGCTCTGTGACCTTCTGGTCTACAGTGGCATGAGCCCGGTATGGTGCTCAGCCTAGACAAATTCCTCTATGGGATGGCTTGAATCTCTCAAGCTCTTTGGTGCTCGATGCTGTTGTTGGTCAACTCGGCCCTTTGTCTCTTTCTAATTTTGCTTTACTACCTTCATCTCTGGTTTCTGTCTCTCAGTGTTCAATCCTCCTCTCGGGGTTCGTTCTGACTGACTCGACTTGTGTATTTTGTCGTTGTTTATGGTTTTTAATCATTTGAACTCATGCTCGTTCTGTTCCTCTTACGCCTCTGTCGATTCACCTTCTGCAGCTGCGCTTGGAGTTCCATGTTCGGCGTCAGCATGAACGCTCAAGGAGTGGTCACATGTCTTCCTCTAAACGGTGCCAGCCTACTTCTCGGTTCATTTCTTCAATTTCGTCGTGGATGAAGTCTTTCCTCCACTGTGGCGGTCAAACAGATTCCAAATCTTTCTAAACCACGGCGTATTCCCTCGTTGATTCTGCTTCCTCCATTGGGCTTGATCTCATTCGTCGGATCTAGGGCCTCCAGATCCAACGTCATGCGCATGTCCCATGCAGTTGACTTGCTCGACCGATAACGCGCGATCAACGATGCTTTTCTCTCACCTCTGCCTGCCACGTGTCAATCGATGTATGGGATCGCACCACTTCCATCCAAAACCACTTACCATTTGATGGCGCCCCGATCAATACCACTAATTTCCAGAGTGTGGGTCCCACCTTCGTACGTCCAACACTTTTGCCTTTTCCGCCCGCGGTTCTCCAATTCGCCATGTGTCCAAGTGCTTGGGCTTCCCCCACTTTGGCCCTGTTTGCCCAGCAATGCATGATTCACGCATCAAAAACCTCCTTATTTTCCCGATCCGGGGCTCACAGGGGCTAATTTGACCTCCTACGCAGTCTCCATGGGCGTCCTCGTTGTTCCACGCTGGCTGTCATTGCCACTGGTTCAGGGTGATTTTGATCACGGTTCTGAATTCTTTGGGATTTGTCCCGACCTGATACAGTCATGGTTCTTTTGACAATCTTTTGTGGATCCAATTCGGATCACGGCCTTCCCACTTAAAAATCTTTTGGACCACCAAAAGTTGGTTTTCTTTCAAGCATCGACTAAGTGAGGATATTGTTGTCTCACTTGTCCAATCTCAATCCACTTTGCACTTCTTGGCTTCGAACCTTTGCATCCAATTCTGAGGTACTCAACATCTCCTCTGCGCGTCGTCCTCACCTTCCTGTCCAAGATTGCGTCTTCCTGCAATTCATTAAGATATTCAAGTAGCAGGTCATCAATAGAAGGCAATTGACTTTGCTCTTCAGGATCCTCAATCATTGAAGGTTCAAACAATCTCAAGCAATCTACATTTACAACTGAGTAGATGTTATGAAACTAGCTCACAAAAAGATAGAAAAGAGAGATCAATGCCTTAGAATTCGGCCTCTTCGAGGGGGCAACCTCCTTTACATTACACAAATGAACAATTCTTTGATGATTCAAATGACAAAACCTCATTTTTATATATAGGAGTCTAAGGAGTTACAATATAGCCCAGCTGACCTAACAATAATAATATAAAGCCACAAAAATAACAATAGAGGGGTTCTATGGGGCACAGTGATAAAAATATGGGGACAATAGGGGCACAGATACAACTACAATAGTAATGGGGTAATCACTAGTATTATAGGGACCTTTCCTAGATTTAGGCAGTCCTCCAACAAAATCCATGGAAACACTTTCCCAAGGGTGAGAAGGAACTGGTAAAGGAGTGTACAAGCCTAGTTTTCTATTGCTGGGCTTGCTTTTAGCACACATAGTACACCCTTGTACATATCTAGAAACTATCTCATTCATTTTCGGCCAATAACAAAATCTTTGTAGCTGTGCAACTGTTTTACTTACCCCAAAGTGACCTAATATCAAAGAAGTGTGTGCCTCTCTAATTATATTTACTCTCTCTGTTTGTGGAATGCAAAGTTTCCCACAATGGTATAAGAGTCGGTCCTTCACATGATAGTCCAATTCTTCTACCTTTTTGCCTTGACTCAAAGTTGCATATACATCTTTAAAGTCCATATCTTGAGCATATTGTTCTATGTAGCTTTCATGTAGCACAGAATTATGCTTAAGTGTAGTAGATGCATTTATAATGGGTCTAGATAACATGTCTGCAACTTTGTTGTGTATGCCATTTTTATATTTGATGACTAGATGAAACTGTTGTAGAATACCCATCCAACTGTAATGTCTTGATTGCTGCAACTTAGTTTGAGAGTGCATATATTGAAGTGGCTGATGATCAGTATGTATTACTGTCTCTTTTCCCATTAAGTAATGTTTCCACTTTTTCACACTCTGAACTAATGCATACAATTCTTTATCATAGGTAGGATAGTTAACTACTGCAAGATTAAAAGTCTTAGAATGATAACATATAGGTTTACCGTGTTGTGTCAACACTGCTCCCATGGCATAGTCATTGGCATCTATTTGGATTTCAAACGGTCTTTGTAGATCAGGCAGTGCTAATACAAGTGTTGTACTAATCTTTGCTTTCAAGGTGTCGAAGGCTTTCTGATGTTTGCCTCCCCACTGAAACACCTTGTTCAATCCTGTCAAAGCATGTAAGGGATCTGCAATTGAGGAAAAATTAGAAATGAACTTCCTCCAATATTGTGCTGCTCTTAAGAAGCGTCTCACTTCTGTAGCAGACTTGGGTTTAGGTCAGTTTACAATAACTGCCACTTTAGAGGGATCTATTTTCAATTCACCACCCCCTACTATATGACCCAAATAATTTAGAGATGTTTTTCCAAATTCACATTTTGAGAGTTTAACATAAAGTTTTTCTCTTTTCAAAACAAACATGCTTTAAGTGTTCTTCCCATGTTTTACTAAAAATCAGAATGTCATCCAGATAAACAATAACAAAATCTTCAAGAAAAGGGTTGAGTACTTCATTCATTAATCTCATGAAAGTAGCAAGAGCATTGGTCAAGCCAAAAGGCATAACCAACCACTCATACAATCCCTGCTTTGTTTTGAAAGCAGTCTCCCATGCATCTTGCTCTGCAACTCTGACCTGATGGTATCCACTATGCAAATCCAGCTTGGTGAAATAAAAAGCTTCCTTTAATTGATCTAAAAGATCATCTATGCGAGGAAAGGGATAACAATTTTTGATTGTTATCTTATTCAGCGCTCGATAGTCAATGCACATTCTCCACGAGCCATCTTTCTTTCTCACCAAAACGATTGGTGACCCACATGGTGATGCACTAGGCCTGATGAATCCCTTCTCGAGCAACTCCTGCACCTGCTTCTTGATTTCAACATTCTCTAAATCAGACAACCTGTACATCCCAATGTTAGGCAATGGAACATCTTGCTGCAAAATAATATCATGTACTATTTCCTTTTTGGGTGGCAGACCTTTAGGTTCCTGAAATAGGACATCATACTCTGAAATAACGTTTTCTATATCAACTTGCTGCTGAGCATTACAACCTTCAAATACATTGGTTTTATCAGGTTTCTTTTCCTTTACAACCATTAGTAAGAATTGTTTGCATGAATTTATCATTCTTTTCATCTGCCCAAAATTTATGGAAGTATAATTATTCTTGAGCTTGTGAGCTCTTACAAAGTATTCGATTCCATCTTTAACAAGTAGATACTTGTTCTCAGCTCAATAGAAAATAGCCTTTCTATCATACAAGTAAGGACTTCCTAAAACAATTCCACATATGTCCAAAGGAATTATGTCTAACTCAACCTCATCTACAAATGCTGACCCAAAAGAAAACTTGAGTTTGCACTATCTAGTCACTTGTAGTTGTGCTTTATCATTCAACCATCCTAATGGGTATGGTTTCTTGTGAGGTGCAGTTGCTAATCCCAATTTCTTTACAATTGCTTTAGAAATCAAATTTACTTGTGAGCCACTATCAAACAAAGTATCAATCTTTTGATGTTTGGAAATAACTCGAATATGGAAAAGCTCATGTCTTTTTCTCTCATGTTCTTCATCAATAATAGTTTGAACATAATTACTAGTAGATGCTTCACAATTCTTACCTTTTATACTTATGGCTACAATGATTGTTTCATCTCTCGAGTCTGACCCCAAATTTTTTTGAATAGCTACAACAATCTTCTTCTTCTTGCCCTCGGACTTCTTAGGTCTCAGCTCTAGATGTAGAATCCAATAGTGCTCGTCATCATGCCCCTCCTTTTTATAGTGAGTGCATGAAGCTTTGCCTTTCTGTGCAGTGTTAGCCTTCCTTGCTTTCCACTTCTGCTTTCTTTTCTCCTTGCTCTTGCTTACAGTGGGTTGGGATGGTCCCCCAACTTCTAGATTTCCATTATTTCCTCTAGCTTCTAGATGAGTAGCTTGTACAAATACCTCATCTATACACGTGAGATTAAACATGAGGATGGTATGCCTCATGTAGCTGTGTAGACCACTAATGTACTTCAAAAGAGTCTCTAGTGATTCTAATGGGATGCCCAACATCAATGCTCTCTTCCTAAACTCTTGAGTATACCCTTGCACACTTTTCCCTTTCAATTGCCGAAGAGTTTGCCAATTCATCATGGCTTGTTGCATGTAGGCCAATGGATAGAACTGCTTCTTGATTGCAGAAACAAATTCACTCCAGAAAGAGATGGTCTTGCCATGTTTCTTCATATTAGCTTGGGTTCTTCCTTCCCACCAAACCAAGGCAGTGCCTCCTAAGTGTAGGCTTGCCTGTTGAATTTTACTCTTGTCTGAGTTGATGTTTTGCACTCTGCAATACACATCAATTTGCCTAATCCAATTGTCCAACTTTTGAGCATTTAGCTCTACATCATATATAGGCAAATCAAATTTAACATCTAGCTTAATCAAGGATGCTTTCTTATTATGCATAGGGCTATTAGGAGGTGTGAGAAAGCTTTCCTCTTTCCCCTTTCCTTTTGAGTGGTCATGGTAGTGAGACTCATCTTCTTCTTTATCTTATTTAGAGCCTGATGAATCTTCATCCTTGTGCTTCCTAAAGTCCCTATATATTTCTTCTACCATAGACTTTATAGCTAGGAAACTCTCTATGAATTGAGGGTCTAGCCCCATAGAACCTTCCTCTGACATTGTCTTCCGAGAATAGACTCTCCCAATTTTAGGATTAGTTTCGACCAACTCTCCTCCTAATTTGAGCTTTGATCTTGTGAGTATTCATAGCTAAACCAACACAAGCTTGTCTAACCTTACAACCTAGGGCTCTGATACCACATGATCTGATATTCACCCTATGAGAAACCACGGGCAACAAACCTTGCCTTATGTTTCTCCACACTGCCATCAGCTGCTTGCTTTACTTTGTAAAGCCATCGGGAACTCACCACTGACTTGTCCTCCAGTCTTGGGACAACATCCCAAACATTGTTCCAAACTATGGAGTCGTACTCCTCCACCATAGCATTAACCTAGACTGGCTGCTGTATTGCTTCCTCAAAGGAATATGGTTCAGTCTCTACACACTCCCCAACAAGGGCCATGTAACTAGTGTACCGCCCAGGTGATCTCCTTTATCTGTGCTGAGAGGATGGATGTCCCACATTCTCTCTCGCATCCATCACCAATCTGTCAGTTACCCTTGAGTGTTTCCGCCCATATCTGGAAGACTCTGCATGAGTGGATTTCTCCACTGCTGGATCCTTTGCATGCGGCTGCTTTGCATCAGTTTGAGGCTCCTCCTCCTTAGGAACCAAAAGTTCCTCCTCTGCATGCAACTTCAGCTCCCTCTCAAGGGAAACTCGCATTGCCTTCTGCTCGTCGAACTTCAGATCTCTGCGTACCACTATCCTCTGACTGGTAGGCAAGAACACCATATAGTTGTGGGGTGTATCAGTGTACCCCACAAGTATCCCCAACTCAACTGTTGGCTCTAGCTTCTTCCGGGCATCTCTGGTCACATGGCAAAATACCGATGAGCCAAAGATCTTGAAGTGACTCACATCTGGTCTCTTCCCGGAGAAAGCCTCCTCTGGTGTCTTCATTCCTAGTATATGACGTGGGCTTCTATTCTGCAAGTATATTGTTGTATTGCATGCCTCAACCCACAAATGAAGTGGTAGGCCTTGGTCATGCAGCACCGCCCGAGTTGCTCCCACAATCGTTCTGATCTTCCTTTCGGCCACCCCATTCTACTGTGGGTTATGGGGTGCTATCAAGTCTTGTTTAATTCCTTTTTCTACACAAAAGTCCATAAATTGTTGGGAGACATACTCTCCACCATTGTCGCTTCGCAAGGCCCTTATTTTCTTTCCAAATTCTTTCTCAACCAAGGCTTTGAACTCACAAAACCTTGAGAAGGTTTGATCCTTCTTCTACATGAAGTAGATCCAACATCTATGAGAAAAATCATCAATAAAAATAACATAATACCTTTGTTTAGCGGTGGAGGCTGTCGAGAATGGTCCACACACTTGTGTATGAACTGGCTCCAGGATTGCTCCAGCTTGGCTGCCTCGATCCTTAAAGGAATATTTTGCATACTTACCCAAGGTACAACCTTTGCATGTATCCACTTGCTCTAGTTTTCCCTTGGAAAGTCTGGTAGAAATCTGCCGCATGATCTTCAAGGCCCCATGGTGCAAGTGGCACAATCTTCTATGCCATAACTCGCCAATATGTTGGCTTTGCACGAACTCTGCTTTGGAACTTAATGCATCACAGTCATCTACCTCTAGCTTGTAGAGATTCTTTACTCGAATCTCAATCCTCTTGGTCTATCCAGTGCCGATGTGCCTTAGGAATGCCTTTCCTTTACTAAAGACTACATCATAACCTTTGTCTTCCAACATAGCGACGAACACTAGGTTCTTCTTCAGTCCAGGCACATACTTTACATCAGTCAGGGTGAGAGGAGCTCCATGCTCCCTCTGAAACACAACCGTACCTTCACTTGAAACATGGTACTTCCATCATCAACCATCTCTATGGGCATCTGGAGGTCCTTCTCCTCCAAGGTACTGAATGAACTCTTGTCGTCAGTCATGTGGAATGAGGCTCCACTATCCAGGTACCAAACACAACCCACCATCGATGAAACCATGCATGCGATGAGGGTGAAATCCAATTCGAGTTGTGAGGCCAGTGCCTCACCATTTGATCCTTTCGAGGATCCCTTCCTGGATTTCTTCTGTGGACAATTCGTAGCATAATGGCCCACCTCATGACAATGAAAGCATCACACTTTCGATTTTTCAATATTCTTCCCACCATGGGAAGAACTCAATTTGGAATGGGAAGCCTTCCCCTTCTCTTTCCTCACCTTACTCGCTAAGGCTAGATTTTCTTCATCATCTTGCTTTGATGAAGATCCATCTCTGGTGCTTCTCCTTATCTCCCATTACATTAGATCCGACCACAGTCGTTCCCAATCTGGCAGTTTCTCTCTTCCATTTACCAAGTCTTGGTAGCTATGCTAGCTCTTACGAAGATTGAGGAGAACAAGACTCACCATGTCATCATCGACTATCGTGATTCATACACTTCCAAGCTCATCCCTGCAGGTGGCGAGCTTGTTCAGATATGTAGAGATCGTGTCGCCCTTTTCACACTTGAATTTCCGAAGCTTGTCTTTCTGTGCCAGCTTCCTCTGATCGTTGTTGTTCTGATATAGATCCTTCAATGTTTTCCACATTGAAAATGGTGTCTCCTCGCCATGGAGACTCGAGATAATGTGCTCTTGAAGTCCCTCCAGAAGAATCCTCCTTGCTCTAGCCACACATTTCTTCCATTCCGCCAATTCTTGGGCATTAGATGTTACTGGCTTGGGGATTTCTTGATCAATGAAGTCCTTCAAACCGTTGTCCTCTAATACCGCTTCCATGTGATCCTTCCAGGCTATATAATTCAAGCTGCCATCCAGGGCATACTCGAGTCTCAAACCATTGAATGCCATTGGTGAAATTTGAGATGTGATAGGAATTCAATTTCTATAATCAAGAACTTCAACCTTCAAACTTCTCCCCTTTTTGTATATTGTTCTCTGCTTTGATCACCTTTGCTATGATACCATGTAGAAATTCTCACTGTAGATCACCTGATAATGCAATATACTAAAGAAAAATACTTGATCTACTTCTACAAACAAACTTGTGGAAGCTTAATAGATTTTGAGCAAGATCAAATAGAACACATATAATAGAGAATGAGAAATCAATCACACATGAACACAGAAGAATACTCTGGGGAAAGCCTCAGCTAGAAACCTCGCTATCTGTATTCTCATATGAGTGGAAATATCTCCGAATTACACAAAGCTTTAGCTCACAAGCTATCTAGCTCCGAGTACAATCCCTTAATGCTGCTCATAGACTGAATAGACACAACATATGCCTTCCTCCAATCCTCCAAGCCTCCTATTTCCTTGCGCAGTTTCTCCTGGGTCCTCTCGTTGCCACCTGTGTGAATTCGCCTCTCACACAACTCATCAAACTCAGAAATAACTACGTAATCCTCAAGGAATGAATTTCTTCTGCATGCAAGAGATATCCTCAATGGAATATTCCTGCAACTGATAGTACATTGTCCCATCCTCTAATCTCAATTAGGTCTCTGGCTGAACTGACATGCATGAGTTATTTATGAGAGAATATTCAGTTATCTGAAGTACACTAGTTACATGCATGCATGCATTAACTAACTGAACTCACAATCAATTCCACAAATTGTTGGAACTAATCTAACTGGGCTTAACTCAGTTAACTGAGCTAACTAATTACAACTCAAAGTACAACTCATCCTAATCTTATTAATTAAGGGATAACTTCCTCAATGAAAGGGATAACTGTTGCATGTCTTCACATAGACTTCATGTTTGATTTTCTCCAACTAATTAACTCAAGATGAATTAATTAATTATTTTTCAAACATCTGCTAAGATCAAATTCAAATTTTAATTCTCAATTTTAGTTCAGGGACTGACTAAAATTGGAATGTATCCCGAAATACTATTTATAGCAATGCTATATTTAGCATTTCTTGTTGCTATTTTCAAAATTACCTCATATTATAAATAAATAAAAAATCACTTCTAAAGTCAAAAATCAATTATAAATTCAACATATTATAAATATTTTAAAAGTCAGAACAAAATGACATTTAAGAATATAATAATAATAAATATAATAATAGGAAACACATCTTACCAACTAAAAAAAAATTAAAAAAAAAATAGCTATTTGATAAGCTTGGTAGATCCTTTCTATTCATTTTCAAAAGCAAACAAATTTTATATACACATCCAACATTGTTAAACGGCCTCAACCCGCCCACTGAGAAACCGAGTTTGTTGGTCATCTAACCGCATTGTATGTCATCTAAAATTTAAAGGTTCTCAAACTGTCTAGAAGTTCCATGTAGGTCTAAATATCCTTGTTTCTCCTAATAACTATATAACTAAAACATAAGCATAAAGACTGTAAACCCATCATATGAGCTACATAAAATTTTCAAAAAACAAGACCATGCTAATCAAATTATTACTCATCATAGGAGTTAATAAGCATCGGATCTTTGGTGCTAGAACCCAGCAGCTCCATCTAATAAAGTCAAGGGATGTGCTTCTCAATCCGGTTGAGGTGAACATTTTGGCATTGAATTTGCCAACTGGATCGATTGAAATTCTCTGTGAATTTCCTGCAATTCAGACTCTTGTTTGGGTGGCCCAATAGAATTGGACCCTATTTCTTTTGCCACTATGTTCTTCATAAGCCAATATAGATAACCACCTGATGGTATTGAGTGTATCTTCCACGAGAGTGACCAAGATCCATGACTATATGCTTCCATTCCTCTAGGTCTATATCAAAGTTCTTAGTATGTTTCTTAAGCTCTAATTCCCAACTGGAGATCAATTGACGAACAAGTGGAGGCATAGTGTTGAAGTATACATGAGCAGCTTCCCAGGACTTCCCCACCAAGCCTCGATGTCCTCTGCCCCTAGCTGGCTAAGGTTGAGGTTGGCTGCCGCCACACCCTCGACCATTGTTGCAGCTTGAGGCCTAGGCTCCCTGACCGTTATTCCTTTTTTGGGAGGAGGGATGATACATAAGAATAGATTGCAGACCACCCAACAAAGCACAATGTTGAAACCAAGAAAAACCAGAACAATCTTTCTTGTCACCCAACTGGGACGAAACTAGGTCCGTAGAGAGGTTGGAAGGCACAAGAACTTTACCAGTCCAAAAAAGATTTAGCCCTGAAAAAATGAGCAAACATAATATAGAGCAAGAGTAAGCGACTGAGATATCAAACCCATAATACTCCATGGCAATGAGCCAACCGTAACCCAAAGGGCCAAACTTGAATGTCTTCCAAGCCCTGTAGCCCTTTGAACATATATCCCTATGTTGAACAAGGTAGTACTTTACACAATTAGCCCAGAGTGCCTATAGTTGTTGGGCTAGCATTAATGAATAAAATTGCTCCAAAATCCATAAACCTATAACATTAAATGAAACCCCCATAATAATTTATGAGTACATAGACATCAAAGAAATCATAATTATGAAGAACACAAAAGAATGGCAGGGAATATCGGGAAGATAATGCGTATAACCATGTTTTCCTCAATAACAACCCAAGAGTCCTCAGTACTCGCCACACTTTTCAATTTAGAAACAACCATCATGATATTCATGGAATGACAGAGACCCATGTCATCGGGGGGGAATTAGAAGTAATTAAGAGAACATACTCGCACCAAACATTTACCGACTAAGAGGCGAGGAAGCGCATGAGCCACCCATTTGCATCCTTCAATCAAATGATCTCTTCACTTGATTGATTTAACCTTGATCCTTATTCCTATTTAAATAGTTTCTCCTTTAGTCTCTTAGGAACCCTCTAGACTTAGGGTTTTAGTCCTCTAGACCTTAGGAAATAATAATAATTTTCTTTTTAGATTTTAGAACCCTTCCTGGGTCCAAAACCCCACTGCTTCGGTATTTCACCCACAAAAAATTTGTGGTCCATTTCCTCCCAAACCTAGTACCCTAAGGTTGTGGGAGTACCTCCCAAGCTACACAAACAACATCGAATATGTGGCAGGTCTGCTAAGGGTTGGAGCGAAGGCTCTGAAGGACAAATATGAGCCGCAACTTGTAAGAACATGGTCAAGGTGTGAAGGGTATTAAAGGGCTTGTTGAAGAATGCAATGGAGCCTAGAAGTAAAGTCGAGGCCTCAACAGTGCAAGAAAGGTCTACTCGCAGCGTAAACAATGGTAGATATGCGAAAACCAAGGTCCAAAATTGAAGGCCAAACAAAGTGGGTGCAATCCAAGATTGGTAAAGGTAGACTACAATGAGGACAAGGGCAAGGAAAAAGTTTGTTGAGATCTGTTATGTGTTAGAGTCTTGTTAATGAGCCTGCCAAAAAGGCATGTGATATTGCTAGCTTGTGAGGTCTCTCAAAGGTTTGATCAATGTTATTTGTGGAAGACATTAATGGGTAGCAATAAATCTATGGGTAGAACGGTTTAGCCTAGGTCTAAGAATGTTGCCATGAGAAGTTTAGAAGGATGTTGAATTTGTCCTAAAGTGTCTTCACAAACGAAGTTGTGAACATAATGCATTTTGAGGACTAATATGCAGTGGGTTGATGGACAATATCTACTATGAGTTAGTTGATTGTTGGAGGCTTAATATAAAATGATATGAAGGGAAAATCCACCGTGAGTACCAGAGATATTATGGGCTAATATGCAGTGCATTTGATGGATCAAGCCACTGTGGGTAGTTGTTTGTTACAAAGGGTAATGTGGACTGAAAGGGTTGAAGGAGAAGGGCTTCTCCAATAAGTAAGACTATTTATCCTTATATGCTTTGTGGGCAGATTGTAGATCTGAAGCAATAGATCACAAGGCTTATTTTTTTGTATACTATGTATACTAGTTGTATTACTGATCACAAGCCATGTTCCTTAGTATGGGAGCCCTATGATTCTTTTATTGATGGATTAATAAAATAATCAAGCTTTTGGCTCAAATATTTGTGTACTAAATTGATTTTATTGTTGAAGGTTCTCGTGTGCAGAGTGCTAGAAAGTTGTGGGTTCATAGTGTGCTTGTGTGCATGATTAGCCTCACACTAAATCAAGGGCCTAAGGAAAATTCAACATGGTATCATAGCCACTTTGAAGAGCACTTGAATCAAAGTGTGCGTAGGAAGCATAGTGTTTTAGTTAAGGTTGTGTAGACTTAGAGGGAGCTTAGCTTCAAAGGGAGACTACAAAGGATTGTCAGCTATCGTACGAAATTTTGAATCTTCATGTTCTATCGAGATAAAGGAATTTTCAACCCATGCAAGGACAATCACGAACCATGAGATAACATTCATGGTGGTGCAAGGAAAGTCATAAATCATGCATGGATCACGTTGGAAAAATCATGTTGCATACGAGAACATTCACGCACCATGCAAGACAAATCTTGGCCAAGTACGAAGAATTCTTAGCACATACAAGGACGAATATGGCTACGTAAGGATAATCATGACTCATGCGAGGATGGTCATGAGCATGCAAGGAAATTCATGGAGCTAGAAGAGTGAAGGAAATACCTTCATAAGAAAGAGGGAGATTTAGATTTTGGTTAGCTCATAAGGTATTTCCGAGAGAGGACAACCCACCAAAAAGTAGTTTGTTGGGCGATTTACCCAAAAGTGGGGTTTTGGACCCAAATTGTGGGTTTAGGACCAAAAAAGAACTAATTAATTATTCCAAGGGTGAAGAGGTTAAAACCCTACTTTTTATTGGTTTCCTAAATGACCCTAAAGGAAAGTATATAAGGAGCCTAAGGAGAGGCTCAAGAGACATATCAATGAGAAGGACTTCATTATGCGCGATGGGTAGAAGGATGTAGCCCTAGAGGAGCCAAGTCTCGAGGTTGAGTAGGGCTAGAAAAGAAGACTAAATTTTTCAATGAAAGAGGCCTAGGGTTTATGTTGTAGGGACCATTTATTTTCTATGCAAGGGAAGGTGGATCCATGGCTGAAACGAGAGGTAGGCCGCGACAAAGATCAAGATCCTAATCACGGCCTACAAAGTGTCTGCCTTGTAGTTGAAAGGGGTAAAAAGGACCTAGCTGTAGATGAAAAGAGACCTAATTCGAAGCAGTAAATGAAAGGTTGAGAACTACAAGACACATATCTATAGGCTGAGACCTAGATTAGGTGTTGAGGGCTGGAAAGAGGTGTCTATTGGTTAAGTCGAGGACCTAAGGGACTACATGGAGAAGGTCGAGTATGTTGGAGGTTTGCTAAGGGTTGGAGCGAGGGTTTGAAGGACAAATCTAAGGAGCCGCAACTGGAAAGAATAGGGATGAGGTGTGAAGGGTAGTAAAGGGCTTGTTTAGGAATGCAGTGGAGCCCAAAATTAAAGTTGAGGCCTGAACTATCCAAGAAAAGTCTACATGTAGCCTAAACAATGGTAGATCTATGAAGGGGTAGGTCCAAACATGAAGGCCGAATAAAGTGGGTGCAATCCAAGAGTGGTAAAGGTGGATTACAATGAGAACAATGGAAAGGACAGAGTTCATTGAGATTTGTTATGTTCTAGAGTCTTGTTGAGGAGCCTACCATAAAAGACATAATATTGCTAGCCTATGAGGTCTTTTAAAAGTTTGATCAGTGCCATCTGTGGAATACATTAATCAGTAGCAAGAAATCTATGGGTAGAAGGGTTTAGCCCAAGTATAATAGTTCTACCAATAGAAGTTTAGAAGGACACTAAGCTTGTCCTAAAGTCCGTTCATAGACAAAGTTGTGAACATAGTGCATTTCAAGGGCTAGTATGCAATGGGTTGATGGACAATATCTATTTGTGAATAAGTTTCTTATTGTATGGCTACTATACAATGACCTGAAGGGTAGGTCCACTAAGTATCAGAGATATTATGGGATGATATGTAGTGCATTTGATGGATAAAACCACTATGAGTAGCTGTGAGTGATAGAAGGTAATGTGGACTAGAAGGGTTGACGAAGAAGGGCTTCTCTAGCAAGTTAGATTTTTTATCCTTGTATGTTTTGTGGGGAGATTGTAGATATGAAGCAACAGATCACAACCCCCGTGCTTTGTATACTATGTATACTAGTGGTACTAGTAATCGAGGGCCATGATCCCTAGTACGAGAGCCCCACAATTATTTTATTGATGGATTAATAAAATAATTGAGCTTTAGGCTCAAATATTTATGTACTAAATTGATTTTCATTTTTTAAGATTTTCGCTATGCAAAGTGCTAGAAAGTTGTGGGTTTCTAGTGTGTTTGTGTGTGATTAGCCTTGGACCAGATTTGGGGCCTAAGGAAAATTCAACACTTTTCCCCCTTGTACTAGTGTTAGTAATGAGCTCCATTCCTTAAACCTAGTAGAATTGATGTTTTCCCTAATTTGTTGTCCTCCTACTTCTGTAAACTTAAAGTATCTGTTTTCCTCCTTTGATATCTTTTGATATATTTTCTTCCCTTCATTGGCAATTAATGAACACATCTGCAAGATATTGAAAGATATTTTCTTTAAGGTTTTGGATTTGTGTTAAATCTCTCCTTCACATTCTCTTACCTCCTTGATATAGGCCTTATATCCTTTCTAACTTTCTAAAGGTGCATCCTTAGTGTTGACAGTGGACTTGAGAAAGACATCTTTCCCCTCCTCTAAATAGTACCCTTTTTGATAATATAATGCACTTTATGTTAATATTTTTCATGAGATTTTTGGTGTATTTCAAAGATTTCTCGTAAGATTTTATGGTTTTGTTTTTATTCAATGGGTGAGGAAATTAGTGCAGACTCAAACAACTTAGTTCAATGTTGATTTCACAAGTGAAGGCTAAATATAAGGCATGTATGGTTAATTTATCTCATTCCATGCTACATAATTACATAATGTGTGTTCTTTTAAAATGTAGAAGCAATGTAGGCAATGGAAAGTAGTGTTTTTTGTTTTTGTTTTTATTCTTGTTTAGAGGCAATGTAGGTAGTGGAAAGTGGAGCAAGGTTGAACATCTTTTTGTAAAAGGGCCAAAGGGTGAATTCTCTTTTGTTGCACATCACATGTAATCTTCCCCATTTCAAATACAATGGTGCTACTCCCTCCTTACTTTTGCATAAGAATTTTTGTTGCCATTAAACATTTCTTATACTATATTATAGTCTATTTAATATCTCTCATAAGAATTTTAGTATGTTCTAAATATTTCTCATGAGATTTTTTTATTTTATTCTGTTTTTTCGTTAGTTTCAATGGTTGGAGGAATCAAGGTTAGGTCCTAGAACCTATAGGGGAATGTGGAGGATTAGTGATGAATCTACTAAAAAGTTCGTGTGAGAGAAATCCTAGTAAAGTGCAGAGGTAGAGGAAAAGGTGAGTTCTTTAGGTATCGTTTCCATGTTATGATCAATTGTGACAACCTCTTTATTTCAAATACAATGGCTCGCCTCCCTTTTTATGTAGTTAGGTTTTTTATGTTTCTATAAGATGTATTTACTTCTGCATAAAATTACTTATAGGATTTTTGGTCTCTATTTAACAGTTGTTATATGATAATTTAGTCTTTGTTTGATATTTATTTTAACATACTTCGTGTGTATTTAATATTTCTCATAAGTTTTTTGGTCTCTTTTACTTTAATTTGTGCTATGGATGGTGTTCTCTGTTCGCATGAGGATGCTTTTTGGGGCTGCAAAGTAGAGTTTGTATCTAACGTTTCTCTTTATTTGTTCCTTTTTGTTTTTTCTCTTGTTTTTTGCTATTGTTATTTGTATCTTTCGCTATTGTTGTTATTGTTATTGTTTTTTTTTTTTAATCTAAACATTTGTGAGCATGACTAATTTTCTTAAATTTCGATGTGATTAGTGTAGGTATAGGAAGATGGAGGATTATTGATGAGACTCATGATATATCTTTGTGAGAGAGATGTGGGCCAGTGCAACAGAGGTAGAGGTAGATGGTGAGTTCTTATTTGGTGGAAATCCCATGTATGTTATGCTATGAAATTGTTCTCATTTCAAATAAAAAGTTATCCTCCCTTGGCTATTTAGGGTTTGTGATTTTTGTCTTTGAATAAAATGTAATTAATTTTGCACAATATTTTTGATCTATTTTTGTGTCTTTTCAAGATTTCATGTAAGATATTTTGATCTATATTTAATATTTATGGTTTGATTTTTGTTTAGTTTAGTGGGTGGTAAATTAATGTAGGTCTTAATGGTCCAATATTTCATAGATGTATTGGGTAAAGGTGAATGTTGTGGTGTATCTATGGTCACATATATGTGTTTGTTTAAATTAGAAGCATTTTACATTATTGGTCATTTGTTTAATTATGAGTGTAATGAAATATAGGTAAAAGAATGCAGAGGATCACTAATGAAACTCTACTAAAATATCTTCCTTAAAAGAGACATTATAGTGGAGTGTAGATAAAAAAATGGAGGTAAGCTTTCTTTTGGAGCAAAATCCATTCATAATCTACTACAAAATCTTCCCGTTGCAAACACTGTAGTTCTTTTCCCTCTTTACTTATTTAGGGTTTATGATTTTTGGTGTTTGAATAAGATATACCTTTTGGTGAATATGATTACTCATAAGATATTTGGTCTTTGTTTAAGATTTTCGGTAAGATATTTTTCTGTATTTCATAGTTCTCACAATATTTTATGTGTATTTAGTATTTTTTTCATAATATTTTATTGTCTCTATTAATGCTGCTCTATTTTTTGATGTGCAGGGTTTCCTTGGTTGGCCATGGGCACTTTTTGGGGTTGTAAAGAATACTCTTGTTTATTTTTTTTATGTTTTTTTCTTGTTATTTTTGTTTTTTGTTCTAGTTGTTGGTCATATTTTTTGCTATTGTTGTTTTTTTCAAGTTATTTTTAATTGTTGTGTCTCTTATATTCTTGAAGTTATGAGCATGGCCATGCTAATTTGTGGTTTAGTACTTTTTTTTTTTCCTTTTGTTTTTTGATTTATTTTTCTATCTTTTTTATTCAATGGGTGAAGAAAAGAAGAAATACCTTAACAACCTATAATGTGGGTGTAGGGTTGGTGTGGAGTCCGCAAATCGTAGTGGGCAATCGTAAAGAGGTATGTAATTGGGGAATCTACTTGTTTATGGGAAAAGGAAAAAAATGTACGTATAATGGGAATTTACTTGTTTGCTACTACGTAGTTATGTTGTTTCATGGCCATTTTAATTTAACTAATTTGTTGTGTCATTCTTATATCATGTGTTTGTTGAAATTTAAATGCAATGTTGAGTAAGAAAAGTGAATAAGCACTAATGATACTAATGAATATCTTTGCGTGAGAGAGACATGGAGCATTATAGCAAACATAGAAGCAAAGGTAGAGGGTAAGTTATCTTTTGGTGCAAGGATCATGTAGCATGTATGTTCTAAGATAAAATCCTCCTAGTTCATAGTTAATATACCATGGTTCTCCACCCTTCTTACCAATTTGGAGTTTTAAATTTTTCGTAGCATAATATGTACTTCACTTTAAATTATATGCATATTATATTATTTAGAATTCTCTTATTTATTGGATGTAGTGCAAATGCAGGTAAAGAAAGGTGGTCGAGCAAAGGTGGAGCAACAATGTTGAATTCTCTTATTTATTGGATGTAGTGCAAATGCAGGTAAATAAAGGTGGTTGAGCAAAGGTGGAGCAACAATGTTGAATTCTCTTATTTATTGGATAAAGGTGGTCGAGCAAAGGTGGAGCAACAATATTGAAAATTCTAAAATATTTTTGTGCAAGAGAGACTTGGAGTAGTGTAGGAGAGTGCAAAGGTAGAGGGTGAATTCTCTTTTGGTTCCGATATGCTTATCATCTCATTTTTATATGGTTCTCCTCCTTCATTCCTTATTCAAGGTTTATGATTTTTTTTTTTTAAGTCCAGGTTCTATTCATTCACCAAAAAAAGAAGTACATCGATGACAAAATGCAGGTAGTCTCACCCCGACCAGGTTTGTTCATTACCACTAGCATCATATGGCATAGAAACAATAGTACAACTAGAGACACAGTCCATAACTTAGGAGGCCAAAATTACCAAAATACAAATAAGACAAGAAAACACCTGTAACCATGCTCAGTCATAAAAGGTAATAGGAGCAGGATTATCTAGACCAATCCTTGGAGGAGGAGGGGGACAGTAAGAACACTGGAAGTGTTGCTCGAAATAGGCCATCCATGACTCCAACTTCAACACCTTCTCAGATAGTAGATTTTGACCCCTCCATACCACCATGATCCTCTCCTGAACATGACATTGAAAATAATGCACCTTGTTGAGTGTAGCAATGGGTGCTTCATGTTCTTCCTTCCTAGCCTTCTCAAAATTTCCCAATAGGTTCAATACAGACTAGAATAGGTCCTGAAAATTCTTTGAACACCATTTTCTACCTGCAGTCACCCAACGTCCATGCCATCACACCTCTCCCCGACCACCGGTGCCGACCCTGGGCGTCACACTACCTAGCTTCATAGTCCCCATTATTCACCCACCATGACTTGTCGATGAGCCGCCCTGACCACCATGAGCCCCCGCTACTGCCCAACCCCTGCTGCCAACAACTCTACCTCCCTGCGCAGAGCGAGCAGGCCCCTTATCCACCACCGCCACCTTCAGATTTGTATGATGCCCCCCCCGGCTAGCTGAATTTCCTTTTCAGAGGGGTATAGAGCTAGAGTTACATGGCATGGGGCATATTGTCAAAAATCTAAGAGCACCAGCTAACTGTGAAGCCACCCAAATCACCACAATGCATGCCAAAACAACTATCAATCCCAAATTTACCAGAAGATTTGGATGGCAAAGTGCCACCTTCCCATTGTCTCCTGCTTTAGGAGTATAAAACGAAACAGTGACAAAGAAATTCCACAAGAAAATCAAAGGATTACCAATTACTCGGACAGAAGGAGCTATAGGGAACAAAGACACATATCAAGCGACGGGACATATAACCATCAACTAAGTAGTCTCAAGCCCCCAAGATAACCAACTAGCTTGAAATTCTTAAGACAAACAATCCCCCACGATCCTAGATAATTGAATACCCAGTCGTGGGTCGCAGGCAATCTAAGAAAACCTTCAAAAAGACAAGACCCCATAAGAGAAATAGTTGACAGGATAAATAAACTCCCCCGTGAGCACAAAAGGAATCTAAGAACAAAGTTTACCTACCACCCACAAGAAGGCTCAAGGGCCAACCTAATAACCAGATACAAAGCACAAATACCGTTGTAAGAAATGTGGAACTGCACACAAGAAATGATACTTATCCATTCTATGAACCAGAGGCTGAGGAGGATGCATTGGCTACAAAACACCCCCATTCCTAGACAGGGCACTAGCTGGAGAGACCACTAATACCACAAAAACTCAACTGACTCATAGTAGACCACCAAAATGCTGCAGCTACATACCATGCCCGGAGATTAACAAACTCATTAAATTAATATCCCTCACCCTCTTCCACGCCCAACGAAACTGATGGAAATTTCGCACGCCGCTTATTTAGTCCCGCTGTACTACTAATGAGGTGAGAGGAAAAGGAGGTCGACCTCCACACCAATTGCAATGTGTTCATCATTAGAAACCACGTGCTTTGATTTCCTCATTGTTTGTCACCCCCATCAGGGACAGGGTTTACGCTTTTTGGTCATTGAAGAAAATGCATGTTTGCATAATATTATGGATATTTTTTTGTCTTGGCTTATGATTGAGATTTGTTATAATATTTTTCAACGTTTGTTTAATATTTATTACAAGATTTTTGTTGTTTTCTTGGAACTTTTGGGTTTTCATTTAACATTTTATGGTTTGGTTTTTGTTGGGTTTAGGAGGTGTAGATATAGAGGCACATCATAGGAATGGTGTACATTGCATAGGTGCATTTGGTGAAGGGGAAGACTAAGTAGGAGGAAGAGGTGGGTATGGTTTCATGTCTGATTAAATTAAATGCATTCTATATTATTTGAGATTTATTTATATGGTGAGTGTAATGCAAATCTAGGTAAAGGAAGGTGGAGGGGCACTGATGAAACTATTGAATCTTTTTGTGTGAGAGAGACTTAGAGAAGTGTTTAAGAGTGAAAACGTACAAGGTGAGTTCTCTTTTAGTATGGATATTTTCTTGTTTCAATACAATGGTTCCCAAACCGCTTCACATTTCTCACAAGATATTTTGTGTATTTGATATTTCATTTTTTTTCATGATATTTCTCACAAAATATCTTGTGTGGTTGATATCTCTTATGGGATTTTTTTGTCTCTTATTAATACTTATCTATTTTTTGTTGTGCAGGGTGTCCTTGGTTGGCTTGGAGCTTTTTAGGGTTGGGGAGTTGTGTTTGTGTCTCTTGCTTCTTTTTGCTATACATGTTTTTTTGTTTTTATCATTTTTTTTTGCAATTGTTAGTTCTTTTTGTTTATTTTTATTTTTTGTAATTGTTATGTTTGATTTATTTTTTTTCATTTTATAAGCATGGTCGTGTTAATTTGTGGTTTGGAATTTTGTTTCCTCACACACACACACACACACACACACACACGTATATTATTTGTTAGTTAGTTGGGATTAGAGTTGATGCAAATTCCACACATGTAGAGGAAAAAGGTAAGGGAGAGGTATGTATCGCTTGCTTTTTTCTGCATAATTTTATAATTCCAAGATGTTTTAAATTAACTCAGTTTTTGCTTCAAAATTATACCATGTGTGTTTATTTATATTTAGAGGCAATGCATATAAAGTAAGTCTGAATGCTAATGAAACTATTGAATATCCTTTTATGAAAGAGGCGTGGGATACGCTATAGATGAGACACTACCTAGTTCTTCGGTTTCCCAAGGTCATATCTCATGGATGTTGAACACTGAAGGGGATGCAAGAATCCCACTATCAACAAGGGAATTCTATTCTATGGGCACATAATGCCTCTCCACTGCATAGAAGCTACAACTCTCCAAAATATGGTACACCATATGTTCGATAGAATTATAGTTGCACATTTTGTGCATGGGGGTGGTAGGCCGTTCAACCCCCCTTTTTAATTGCCTGAAGAGTTGATGGGTGGTAGGCACCCCCCCCCATAACCTGTTTTTTGCTTGCGTTGTGTGTGTGTGTGTGTGTGTGTGTGTGTGTTATATATATATAGATATCAAACTATCCTCAATCTTTTTCATGGAGATATTTTGCCTCCAATGGTAATGTGATGGCTCTTAGAAAGCTTCTTACATGAGAGATAGGTTTTGGGGGCTTGATGATTGCAAGGGGAGGAAAACATAGGAATTGGGCTATAAATGATACTTTCAGAACTCATGGGCATGAGCAAGGCTTTAACCCAATACATAGGCTTTCAAAAGGAATTATTTAGCCTCCGAGTGGAATATGTTGCTCCTATAATGCCTTGGACAGTAGGGATGGGTCTCAAGCCCTCATCAATTAATTTGAGAGGAAAACAAGGCTCGTGGGCCATATATAAAGTTTTTAAGGATCAAGGGTCATAAACAATGCAAAAACCACAAAACATGCATTTATAGGAGATCATTATCCTTAGAGTTAAATATAGGTGCCATTAGAAGATTCTGTGTGCTAGGGATGTGTCTTGAGGCATTAAATATTGTTAGGGGATAAATAAAAGGAATTACGCCTTAAATTAATATTCTCGAGCTAACAGACCATGATTAAGACTTTTAACCACAACATAGATCCTAAATGAATATTCTTATGTTGACCAAGGCCTTAAATGATAACACAAGCTCTCTAAAATGAATCTTTTTCATACACGTAGGGTAGAGGTGCTATTAATTCTTTTTTTCTACAGTAAGGATTGGTCTCATGTCCTTTACCATGATTGATGGAGGAACATAAGGTGCTTAATCCCTAAATGAATCTCATAAGTCTTATGGGATATGAAATATTCCTTAAATTACTATAAAACCCCCCTAGATAGCACCTTTTTCCCTCAAGTGTGATATGGGCACCTGTTTTCCCTGAGGTGCACTGCTACTATTTTAACATAAATGTCCCTATTTTAGCTTCGATGGTCCACGTCTCCTCTTGCTCCACTTTGGCCATAAGCCGAACTTCAAAAATTATACACCCGCGCTCATAAATATCGACGGGTCCGCACTTGGTTCATCTCCTTTCCGCTACCCTCTCCATTCTCCGATCCTCACCATCGATCTTCCCACTGATCTGACGGTCCCCACTTCATCTGACTAATGATTTACGCTCACCTGCTCTGACCAATCACCACCATTAGATCATTTCCGCTAGATCTAATAGCTATCACGCATATCGCTTGGGCAACAATAGAGAGGGATACCTACTCGATAAAGCGGTTTCCTCTCTCTCCTCCGCTGTTACGTGGTGCTCGATGAATGGAAAGAGGAAAACATATTACGAGACTTTGATTGCAGGGATTAGCTGGGTTTTGCTGCCGAACACAAGCAATATCTGATGGAATCGGCCAGTCGCTGGAGATCCCGTTGTAGGTCAACGACAGTCGCCAAAGCTCTGCATTTGAGAAGAGATGGTGGGATGGCACCGATGAGATAGTTTTGGAAGATATTAAGAAAAAAACGTCGAGTGAGTAGGCTGACTTCTGAAGGAATAGGTCTCGTCAATTGATTTAAAGATAAATCATTCTTGCTCAGCATTGAACAATTTCTGAGGGTCCAGGAATCGAACCTATGTGGGCGTTCCCGGAAGAGCCCAACAATTGCAAGTTCTTTAAGTCACCCAACTGGCACGGAATGGTCCTTGTCAAGAGCATTTGCAGAGAGGTAGAGCTCCCTTAGTTACCGTAGATGTCCCAAAGCCTGTGGTATGTTACCTGTAAATCCGTTATGGGAGAGATTGACAGACTGCAGGAGGGATAAATTCCCCAAGTGGGAATGGATGGTGCCATTCAATCTCATTCTGCTTATGTTGATTCCTATAACTCACAATTCGTGGGTGTTGCCACCACATTTGACACCCGTAAAATTGCATAAATGGTTGGAAGTATAATTCCAGTTGTGCAGGGAGAGCAAGGGATAGTTAGTTATTGTGCGTTTCAATACCGTTAGAGTCTCTACATCTATAGCTTCACCTCCACCGGTTGTCATAATATTAAACTCTAACGGTGCCTTGGCTATTACCAGAGAAGAAGCCATTATGAATGATAAGAAGCAGCACGAGATAAAGATTGAGCAACCCATTGTCATCGTAGTAAACCCTACATCAAATTTAATTTGTATACCCTAGCTCTCCACTTATACAGTTGCAATAGTAGCTCGCTTTAACTCCTGCTTGGCGATGTCATAGCAGACTTCGACCTTTGTTCTGAATGCACACAATGTGGTTGAGAGCAGGGTTAGACTTTGGCGTTGATACGATGTTATGGTGACCTTCTTTGGTTTTCATGAGCCATTTTGTTATTGGGTTGTTTTTTTTTCTTCTAAATATTTTTTTGCTCTTGCTATGGTTTTGTGGCTATTATTTTCTTGCTGTTGCTCTGGATGTTGGTACTTTTAGTTTTGTGGTTATTACTTTCTTGATGTTGGTCTGGATTTTGTTAATTTTAGTTTTGTGGTTATTATTTTCTATATCTTCAGCATGGCCATGCTTTTTCATTTCTTTCTTTCTTATTACCTATTTTTTCTTTGGTTGTTTTCCCTTGGGTTTTAATGGATTAAAATGGAACTTGTCCAAGTAACCCACAGATACAATGGCTACAAGTGAATGCTTAAGGTTAAGGTATGTTTGAGTTCATTTATCTGATTTTGGGTGAATTTTTGAACTGTGGATGCAACTGACATTGAATCTTGTCTAATTTGCTATAATTGTGGGTTTATTTATTTTATTTTGGGCGAATAACTGACCTCAAGTCTTGACCAATTTGCTATAAGCCCGCAGATACAATGGCTACAAGTGAATGCTTAAGTTTAAGATATGTTTGAGTTCATTTATCTGATTTTGGGTGAATTTTTGAACTGTGGATGCAACTGACATTGAATCTTGTCTAATTTTCTATAATTGTGGGTTTATTTATTTGATTTTGGGTGAATAAATGACCTCAAGTCTTGACCAATTTGCTATAATTGTAGGATGTAACCGACATGGTGAAATTTGGCAAGAGCCAAGAAGGGAGGTGGGAAAATACTTTAGGGTATTGATTCTGCCGCTTCCCCTGCTGCTTCAACAGAACCTTGGATTATGGTTGAATGACAACTGCGATGACTAAGAAAAATAAATTATCTCTTGAGGCACCCTTTAATTACGATAGTGGGAAACCACTAAGGAACTTCACTGCGTCTAGGTAAGTAGTTTCCCCCCTGTAGACATACATGAAGTCTTATATTCCTATGCATGAAGGTAAATTTTGATGCATGATGATTGAGTATAGAAGTAAGTAGGTATGATACATGATGGTAAATACAAATATTGTTGTAGATGATGAATGAAATGATGGTGATTGATGGTTGAGTTGTTCTATGTAATTGAATAGAGACAATTGTTGATGTCTTGACATGTCCTCTTTTCAAAGGGAATCTGGTCATTGAAGATTAAAGTGACATGAAGAGTGAAGTGGTGCATTGTTCGGTCAATTGATTGTTTTATTTTTCCTTGGTCTATTTTTGACCCTGTAATTGAAGAAATGAAATGATAATGTAAATTGAGGTGATGTATGAGCTATATAGTATGTTGGTTTTGTCCCCTTCATTGGGTAAATTGCTTTCTAAATTATGCTCCACGGCTAATATCAATCCTTATAGAAGAGAAAATTCTATGATAAACCCATGTTTTGTGTTTGTTTTCATTCGAGAAATTCCCGTTGAGAAATCTAGGGGCAACTAGATTAGGTGACTTGTCATACTTTGTTAACTGCTTCTGATGTCTTTTTACTTAAATTGATTAACTTCTTCTTCAACTTGATTATTATTGTGTCTTCTATCATCAAACAACTACCAAACAATAAAGATCAATGAGATAAGAGGACACAAAATGTAGGTTGTAAGCCAGGGCCAAAACCTCTCCTCTTGAGAGGAAAACCCACAAGAATTCTTCTCTTATAAAAATTCAAATGCCGAATTCCAAGACCTAAGACCCTTGTCAAAGACCCCTTCAAGACCAAGTCAATCCTTCTTCCTTGATGAGAATTCCTTCCAGAAACTTCGACTCCAACAACTTCTCCAGCAACTTCGACCCCAACAGTTTCTTCTACAATTTCAACTTAATACGTAAACCCTATCTTTTGCACATGTGGGAAAAGATGATGATTTCTTCTTTCTCCTTCACTTAGGGATATTCTTCTTCCTTAGTAATTCAGCTTGCAAAACGCTCTTTTAGATACCTAATTTTGACCTTCCATTGCGACTATAAATTTCGGTCTAGATGTAGCAAGATGATGCCTTAGATCTCGCACGTGTGAAGAGATATAGCCCAAAATAGATTCAAAATTTATTTTTTTCTTTTCTAGCTTCTTTTCCTCTATTTCACTCTTCTTTTGGTCTTCTTTCTTGCCTTGATCGAACTTCTTGAGAGTTGGATGGAAATCCTTCAGGTGAGGTCGATGTCTCTTATATATAAGCTCGTTAGGAAGCCGAATTGTTGTCCATAAGACTGACTTGATTCTTCTTGTCACCCGACTTGTTGCTATTGTCTAACAAGGTTTTGGAGGTTCTTTATGACACTTTTGACTTTATAATTTTTTTTCTTTACAATATACAACATGCCCAAAGGGGTCTTACACGTATGACAATGACTCTTTTGACTTTATAATTATATGACAAACCTAGAAGCACTCAATGGGTGGTTGACCTACAAATAAATTTACCCATGCTTTCAAAATATAATAATAAAATTTCTTTTTCCCTTCCCAGCGAAATTTATAAAATCATTATTACATTAGACATTATGAAGACTGAATATAGTCACACTTTTTAACACTCCCTCTTCACTAGGGAGTTATTCAAAATCCATACAAGGTACTTGGACATTCTCATAGTGAAGAATTCACATAAGGACTCATATTGGTAAGCCATCTAATAAGCTATATTATTAGCTTGTATCAGTGCATCTCATCATATCAACCAACATTATCACATAGTAAGGCCTTTACTAACAACTCTATCTCTCCACAAGATCAGAGCACAATGCTGGCGAAACTTTGACTGATAGACACCATCATCATTGTTCGTTAAGGCACATACCCCATCCAGATGTTCACAAGGTATGCCCTTTTAAAACTTAGGACCATCCCTATCTTGCAATAACACATCCTCAAGGAATTTCCTCTTCAACTACTCTTGCCTATTGGATGTCCTACCACATCCTCAAAGAGTATTGAAATCAATCTCAAATGCTTATCCAATGTTCCATTTTTTCTTCATAACATGTAGACAAGAATGATGTGTCTATCTCTCCCTCTCAACCAAGGAGGATTTGCACGTTCCTATAAATGGAATATTCCCAAGCTCTCTTTTAGCAAGGGACTTTCCCAAGCTCCCTCTCAATTAGGGACTTGTTTCCAATATCAACTATTTTCTCTTTAGTGGAGATCATGGTACTATCAACTTGTAGGGCTCTTCTTTCTGCATCATGTCATGAATTTCATCTTCTTCATTAAGGAGCCTTCTTCATCATAACTTATTTGTAGGGCTTCGATCATCTTTCTCCATAACTTCCCTTCAACGAACCATAGGGTTGAACCAATAGTCATGTCAACCTTCTCTTCATTGGAAAGTGATCTTCTGGTCTATATTCTACTTTCCTTCATACAACTACCTCTTCCAAGTCATGTTTCTTTCAGGATCTTCCATCCAATCTCATGAGTACTAGTTGTATGTGATATCTACAACTCTATTTCAATAGCTTTGTTTCAACCCAACGAAATGTTTTGAAAAATCAAAATGAACATCAAATCAAAGTTACCTTTTTATGATGGCCTTTCGTCATGACATCAACTTCTTGCAACATCGACATATTACACATGTATGAACCCATATCCAGGACATTCATTACCAAGATTCTTCTTTTGTTGCATATATATCATGATCTTTATTCCTCCTTCCATGGAGGTTTCATAGCTAATTCTTCTAGTTATTGAATGTTGATCAATTATCTTACATGACTATAGTTGCATCTTTCATGAAATTTTCTTCCTTTCTTCCTTTCTTCACATATTTCTTTCCTTAGGGTCTTCTTTACAGGGTTCTCTCAATATAGGAACCATGATTGTCAACCACCTCATATTCCAGATGAGGTCATATTATGTTGATTTCATCTTATCAGTATATAGAAGAGTTCAAGGCACATTGTCTCCATGCCTTCATGCATCATTCTAATGGAAGAGATCCTTCTTCTTCGATCATGCTCATGAGATAGAGCATTCAACCATGTTATTTGCAACTATATGATGACATGAATTTACCTATTAAATATATGCATACCTCTTCCTTGATATGGACTTCATTTCCATCTTTTCTTTTCTTGTTGTCCTTTTTGAGTTTAGGAAAATTCCTCTTAAAGTGCCCATATTCATTAAATTCATAGCATTGGATCTTTGACATGTCAAGCTTCTTCTTTTTTCGAGGATCGAACTTTCCAAACTTCCCTTTCTTTCTAGCCATAGCTGCATATACTTGAGTTTGATCACTCGATGCAACATCTCTTTTTGCCTTCAACCTACTTTCTTCAATCTTACATAATGACTAAACGTCACTAAATGGAGTGGCTTCCTTCTTTCCATAGATACTTGATACAAAGTTGCCCCATTCATCAAGTAGTGCATTGAGCACAACAATGGTCATTTCTTTTCTCATAATTCTTGTAGTTGATCTCTTATTTGAGATACCTTCGTAAGGTATGAGGCTATTCCTTCATCCTTAGATACCTTCATTTTGTATAATTTGGTTCTCAATGATTTAACTTCTCCTACAATGCTTACAAAAAACAATTCTACCAACTTTTCATAGATATCTTTCGATTTCTCCAATTTTGCTACATAAGGGATGAGGGAATCTTTGATTGATTCTATGAGGATTCTTTGAGTCCTTATTTCCCCTTTCATATATTTTGATAGTGCTTGAGCTTGTTCTTGAGATGGTTTAGAGATTGAACCCTTAACATACTTAATAAATTCATTCTATATGAGGAATAAATCTATCCTCTTTTTACGTGGAAGGAAATTTGATGACCCAACTAGTTTGTTGCTCTCCTTGTCAAATGAAGTCACGTTGATAGTAGATTTAGACATAAATATAAAAATACTTGTCAAGTGAAGATGCTCCTTTGATGATGATATCTTCAACTTGATGCTTTCTTGATGATGTTGATTTGATGATCTTCTTCAAGTTTGATGAAGTGCTCATTCGTGCTTCCTCGTTAGATGATTGTAGAATGTGCAAGCTTCCCAAGAATGCTTCAAGTGTATAGTCCTTCTTTGAAAGGAGGTACGGTTTTTGTGGTCTTCTTCTTCAAAATGGTGCTCCTTATAGATGATGTGATCCTTGTGATGAGATGAATGGTCCTCCTTGATGCTTCTTAGTTCTCCACGATGATCTCCTTGTGCTCGGCCCTTATGTATCCATCTTCAATGGAGTGATCTTCAAGTTTCCTTTCCTTGTTGTAGTCACTTTAGCTCTGAGACCATGTTGAGAAATCGAGAGGCAACTAGATTAGGTGATTCCTCTTACCTTGATAACTACTTGTGATGTCATTTTACTTAACTTGATTAGCTTCTTCTTCAACTTGATTATTATTGTGTTTTTTATCATCAAACAACTACCAAAAATAAAGAGGACATAGAATGTAGGCTGCAAGCTAGGGCCAAAAACTCTCATGTTGAGAGGAAAACCCACAAGAATTCTTCTCTTCTTATAGAACTTCAAATAACGAATTCCAAAACCTAAGAACCTTGTCAAAGACCCCTCCAAGACCAAGTTAATCATTCCTCCTTGACGAGCTTTCCTTCCAACAACTTCTTTAGCAACTTCTCCAACAACTTCGACCGCAACAACTTCTCCCACAACTTCAACCCCAGTAGTTTTTTTTTTTTTTTTCTTCTGTATTTTTGACTTACTGCAAAAACCCTAGCTCTTGCACATGTGGGAAAAGATGGTTATTTATTCTTTCTCCTTCACTTGTGGATCTTCTTCTTCCTTAGTAATCCAGCTTGCAAAATGCTCTTTTAGATACCTAATTTTGGCTTTCCAATATGACTATAAATTTCATTCTAGATGTAGCAAGATGATACCCTAGATCTTGCACATGTGAAGAGATATAGCCCAAAACAAATTCAAAATTTCGTTTTTCTTCTTCTAACTTCTTTTCCTCTATTTTGCTCTTCTTTCTTGCCTTGATCGAACTCGAACTTCTTGACAGTTGGATGAATATCCTTCAAGTGAGGTTGATGTCTCTTATATATAGGCTCCTTAGGAGGTCAAATTATTGTCTTAGTAGGCTGATTTGATCCTTCTTGTAGGCCGACTTCTTGTTGTTTTTTGACAAGGTCTTGGAGGGTCTTTATGACACTCTTGACTTTATAAAAAAATTTCTTTACAAGATACAACATGCCCAAAGGGGTCTCACATGTATGACAATGACTCTTTTGACTTCATAATTCTATGGCAAACCTAGAAGCATTCAATGGGTGCTTGACTTACAAATAAATTTACCTTGAGCATGAAATCCATGCTTTCAAAATAATAGTAATAAATTTTCTTCTTCTCTTTTCATCGAATACATAAAATCATGATTAAATTAGACATTATGAAGAGCGCACCTAGAGTTTAACCCTCCGTTGGTAATTCGATATTGAGGGTAGGCAGGCTTAGCACAAAGGACGTGACCATATGAGGAGCAACCAATGATGGGCTATCATATTTCTAGTGTTATTGGCATGCCCTTGAAACTCAAATGTAGGGGAACTCCTAGCTTTTGGTTGCAGTGGAGGGAGTAACATTGGGAGAGTCAAATTTATAGTATGTTCTCTAACTTTTTAGCAGCAGGAACGTGTGAGTATAGTCCCCTTGATCCAGATGATAGTCCCCTTGATCCAAATGATAGTTAATGAACACTTCGAAGAATAACTATACTTTGAAAAAACACTTATATAAAGAATTTATTACTTTACTTAACATAGTGAAGTGAAGGAAGAAGAAACTTCTATTTGTAGGGTTGTTTATATCTCTAGGAGGAGCTTTCTATAAAAGATCGCTTTCTTTACCCTTGTTTCATCATAAGTGGGCCTTTCATAAAATGTATATCTTATTTACAAACTAGACCTATCCTCTCTAATAATGGAACCAACACCCATATACCAAATGTCTTCTATTATTTTGAGATTGGATCATCACCCACACCTTTGTTTGAAAGCTGAACCCAACACTTGAAGCAACATGATGGAAACACCATATGTTGACCAGACATTGAACCCGCCATTATAGTGAGAGGACATACAAGGAGAAAGATGCCCCCTTAGATGACATATTTGCAATCATAGCGAAATTATGTATTTTAAGTTGATCCTATCATTGGTAAGGGTGCAACACAAGTTCTCTACTAGATCAAGGTAAGAAATTGGGTGGGTATGAAATAATGAATTATTGTACCCATACCTCCATTTGATATATTACAAAGGGGTTGTACCCACATATTGATCTAGATCTTTTACTTGGAATCACTACTAACAAAAGGCGTTGTTCGTTGAAGATTAGGATGGGTTCTATTTATTAAAGTGCCACTGTATCACTTATGAGGAGCAAAAGTAACAACAAAACTACATCGTACATATGCTATAAAATTGATCGTTAACCCTGAAATCATGAACTATGAGAGAGAAATAGTCTCGTTGTTAGTTAACAATGCATGCAAGTATATGGAGATAAAAAAAAGGAGATAAGTGAAGCTGCAACTATTGGCTATGCTGTGCATAAAGTTGGAACAAGCTACAATTTGAAGGACAAGCAACAAATTCTCTCGACTCAAGAGTTGATACCTACACTAGTAGTTTACCCCATAGTTCTGCAGTGGAGAGGTGGTAAAATCTTGGTCATCTCCGGACTTTCATCTACCTATAAATCTTCTTATCACAACTGACACTACAAATGTACTACTGAACTACTAATTTACTACTAAACACAACTCTTCATTTATGCACTAATACATCATCCTTCCATGGCCATAACCTATCTCAGTTTACACCCATTTGAGCATTTGGGACACCATTTTTCACTATCCATGTTGGCACTGGATTTGAAGTCCTAACACAGGATATAGAAACCATGCTACACCCTTACCAATAAACAATCTCAAATGTGGCATAAAATAATGGTCATATCATCTCGAGGAGGCACCGATCATTTCTTCCTTTTTGCTATCCATTGATCTCACCCCAAATAAGTGCGTAGGGTGCATCATATAATAAGAATTTCTATCCATCATTCTTCACACTTCGCACTACTTAAACTATGAACTCTCCCATGTATCATGTTCCAAACTATGAACTTCTATGCCTCTCCCATTTTCAAGCTATGAATTATCTATGAACTCCCTTGTTTCTAAGCTATTGATGAATCTCATATCCCTCACAATGAATATGAGTATCTACCTAACTTAGAACCTACCTCAAATTATATTTTGCTGCCAATGAATGAACGAATCTACCCTTGTTTATACACACCACTTTGTTGGTGCATAATAGATTTTAAAGTAACCATGCGAAGTGAAAATCAATGTGATGAATAATAAGAATTCCCAATACTCTGTTAGACAATATTTCCATAGTCATGTGCACTACATTAAATAGATAAAGAGTCTGCATGCCCTAAGTGGTAAAATAGGAAATAGTTGGCATAGGAAATATCTTCATCTTCAACACGACAATTGGGGTTGATGATGATAAGTGCATACTTGGTTCCTCTGTGACATACATAGATTGTGCAGACAAATATTTTGTTCTCCAAGTTAGTCGGGCCAGTGGAGGAGGTGGAACTTTTTGGTCACCCAGTTACTCATGCTATTCTAAGGGTGTCTGAACATCCTCATGCATGACTTCTCTGCATTAAATGCTTATCACTAACAACATAAAAATACATTTGACTAGTTTGATAGAGTTAATGTTAATTTTAGATAACAATGGTATCTTCTATGCTTAAGAGCAATTTTACTTCAATTTTCTTATTAGCCCAATATCAATATCCCGACTAGCAATCACATCAACATGATAGTAAAATGCAGATAAACATAAACAATAATAGTAGAAGACAAGACAAGACAAGAGGACACAAGATATGGCGCTAGGCAGGGAGAAACCCCAATGTGGGGAAACCCTTTGATCAATTCTTCTTATTATTCTTCAAAAGTTTAGCAGAGAGAGAGAGTACAATATGCAACATTCACATGCCCAATCACATTGAAATCTGTCCCAATGAACAACAACTACAAAAAGCCCTATCTAGAAAGTCAATGTTGGTCAACAGGGAAGAATTTGACCTCCAAAACAACTCGGTCAAACTTGGTCAACTTAACCTCCAACAACAAATCAAATCAGTGCAAAAATAGTTCAAAAATATCCAATCAAATCTAGTAGACGAAAGTCAAGGCTATAGTCAAACCCTTCTGCAGTCAATGCTGGTCAAGCAGTGCGGTCTGCCTCGATTTATGTGCCCATAAATGCGGCCTGCCCAAACAGAGATATCCCTCACAAAAACACAGTCAAGTAGGTCAACGCTGGTCAAAACACATCCTGCACTTCGGTCAATGCTGGTCAATGGCTAGAACATAACTGGCCTTCTTCGCACATGTGGAGAGTTGCCTTAGAAATCTATACCCGATCAATGAAGGAGAGAAAGATATGTGAGTGAGTGAAGTGTCTAAATGAGGAGGAGGCACCTTGTATTTAAATGCAAATGTTGAGGATGAATAGATGTGGTTGTTGGGCTTTTGAGCCTACATTAGTTTGCTGGCTGACCTTGGCAATTTGTCCATAAACAAAATAAATTCATAATTCCATTTGTACATGTCAGAATGAGATGATCTTCAGATCAATCCTACACCTCTTGGAGAGAGGAATCCAATAAAAATATCAACGACATCATATGAGCTATCCAAAGTGAAGTTTGGCCCTAGTTTCCAAATTTAACAGTTAAGATGTGGTGGGCTTTGCTATCAATAACTACACACTTTCAAAGTTACATGGTAAGAGTGTCATTCATGGGTATTGTGCCTTTGGAGGTGATAAGGGATTCAAAACAATTGTGTATCAATTGCATGGATGCGTTCGAATGGATGAAATAGATGGCCATTGCAAGCCATTGACAAGTTATTTTAAACATTCTGATCAAGTCTGGAAATAATGAGGAAGATATGATTTGTTATGAAAGTTAAACATGGCATATTTTTTTTGAAGGATCTGAAACAAGAGTAAGTGTAGAAACAATTGTAGCGTTAAGGGAGGGTGTATAAGGAGATGTAGTGGGGGTAGGGGAAGGCAAAGGAGGAGGTATCTTTGCTTCAATTTGGATTGAGTGATTCTTAAAGAACCATCAGAAGACGAGTCATCTATTGTCTGACTTTGTGATTTCAACCCTCATTTTGATTTATAAGTACCTGGTAACAATAGTTCAGAGAATAGTAGTAGCAGTCAAATAGAAAAATGAAGTAAAATCAGATTGTTTGGATGTCAAACTCTGAATTTGGTGTGGGTAGGAGGGTAAAGCTATTAGTACCACCATCCCACCATTCATTTAGTTGGCAACCTGACCCTATTAGGAAGGATGTCTGCTTTTGGAAGGTGTAGTAGAACCTCATCTAGACATGTAGCAACCTTTTACTTGATCTTGATTAGTTTCTGCCTACGCCTATGTTGATGCTTGTGGACTTGAAACCAAGTCAGGTCCCAATGTGTAAAGTTAGAATTTGGGTAGTCAAGTATATCAAAATAAAGCAACAAATCTATCATATATAGTTTGAATAATCCAACATATCAACATTAGCAGCTTGATAAACAACACCACTTCAAGTTGTTACACTATTATATCATGTGTTTTAAAAAAATTATATCATGTTTTTTTTTTTTTTTTAAGGTAATGTAGGAAATGAACGTGGATGAGCGCTCTTGAATATCTTTGTGCAAGAGATAGATGGTAGAGCATGAGTCCTCAGAGACAGTAGAGTGAGTCCTCTTTGGGTGCAAAACTCTTATAAGCCTCATTTCAAATGGAATTTTTTGTTCACGGATGTAGGGTGTAAGATCTATTGTTTTTGCATAGAATGTAGTTACTTTTGCATATAATTTATGTTTAGCTATTTTTTCTCTTTTAATATATAATTTGCAATTTACGGTTAATATCTCATGATATTTTCAACATCATTCTAAGTTCTCTTACAATTTCTTTGTCTAAGGTGAAGATTTCTCACGAGTTCTTCACGTTTCTAAAATATTTCTCATTAGATTCTATTTTTACACTGTAATACAATGGATGCCTAAATTCTAACCCATGCACTTGCTTTGTCAAATGAATCTCATTATCTTCTTCTCCATCCTCCTAGGAAAAATATATATTTTCAACCTTTTCAATTTCAACAAGAATGAAGTTATAATCCTTATTACTTACTACCATATTCCAACAACAAAACTTTTTCAGTGATGCCATCAAGGTTGCTGTAATTAGATTCTTTGCAAAGCTTCATATGTGTAGCACATTTCTCAGTATTTTTGAGCTTATCTTGTACTCTAGTTCTATGCTCATCACAGTTCTAAGGGATTTGCTTACTTCATGGCCCATCATTATGGTTGGAATTTTCCCTTTCAACCTCAGAAATTTGTTCCAGTTTTACATCATCAACATTCTTTTCCCATGTTATAAGGTTGCCTGATCTTAGCCTTTTCTATAATCGCAAGGTTTTGGCTTCTAATGTGTGCAAATTCAACAACGTGGCAAAATGACCTAGGCTACCAGTTAGAAAGGATGTTCATCCTCTTCATTATGACATGGGCTACCATAATTTGGCTAAGGAGTTCTGTCATATTGATTATGTTGCTAGTTACATTTCAGATTATTAGGTTGTCACATGTTCCATCCAACATCGAGTTGTATGTATTGTTCTTAGGGGAAATAAACAGATTCTCCCTAGAAAAGTTTTTGTTTTTGTTTTTGTTTTTTTTGTTTTTTGTTTTTTGTTTTGTTTTGTTTTTTGTTTTGCTTTTTGTTTTGTTTTGTTTTTTGTTTTTGTTTTTTGTTTTTTGTTTTTTGTTTTTTTGTTTTTTGTTTTTTGTTTTTTGTTTTTTGTTTTTTGTTTTTTGTTTTTTGTTTTGTTTTGTTTTGTTTGTTTTGTTTTGTTTTGTTGTTTTGTTTTCGATCGAAATTTGTGGTGCCTCCATCAATGATATAAATTGCTATCAACATCACCCTCACACACCTCAAAATTATTAAAACTCTTAGTATCACCAAACTTTTATGTGGCAATATCACTATAGGATGTAGGGTTTCCCATATTTAGGCCATGATTAGTTCATGTTCCTTTACATTTAGGACTCTTATTAACTTGTTCATTGTTTTTTATGTCCAAGGAAATTGACAAATGTATGCATCTTCACAAGGATGTTGAGTCCACATACTAGTATTTTCACATTGGCCTTCAATATCTTTATTGTTACAAGGGTCCTCATTACATAATATAAAGAAAGGCTAGCCATTTCCTCTCATTTTGAGGATGATACCTAGGGTAAGCCCCCGATTGTTTAGGGCACAAGGCTAGTTCAAAGTTAGGGATCAATTTGTTACAACAATATACTCGTTAAGGGCGCAACATGTCACTTGTCGGAAATGAACTTGGGTAGGGAGGATGACACTCCTCTCAACCACCTGAGTTGAGCCTTACTTTCCAGTTTCATGATCTTTGTATTGTCATTTTTTTGTTCTTTTGTAGCTCCTATGCCACCTTTAGCCACTTTTATAGTGAAATCCTATGCCCTTGAGGGTTCAAAGATGCCTTCAACTTCTTTTACTAGAATTTTTTGTAGACTTCAGGGGTTTTATAACATAGACTAATTTTGCTTATATGTAGTTTTTTGACATTATTGTACCTAGTAGTCCGATTGACCTATTTATGGTCCTTTGTTAGACACTGATATTATGTTAGTTTTTCTTGTTTGCTAGCAACCATTCTTATTTCTTCCAAATCCATGTTGTGTTCTATCTAGGGTAGCCTCTCCATAGATGCATTGTCTCATGAAAATTTAGTACAATTTAGTACACCTAAGTGAAATGCTCTAGTTGTCTAGGTTTTGAGGAAACTTTCATGTGAAGATGACATTTTCAGTCATATAGGCTGCACATACATTAGTTCCTTTCAAGGATCAAACCTTGATCTTCACTTCTTAAAGTAGAGTAAGGATTGTTCCTAATACCACCTTCTCACTAATGTATTTTTTTGCATGTGCTCTAGAATGGAGTTCAAATGCAAGCCAAACTTGAATGAGGAAATGAAACATTAAAATATACCATAATATTCCATTCCAAGCTCTCTCTATCAATGCATGAAATGTCCCTTTCAAAACTTTTTCCTCATGAATTGCCTTGTTAGGGATTTCTTTTGTTTAGGAAGTGATTTCTTCCATTCACATGTCCTCTCCAAATACTAGTCTCACATTTTCCATTTTGGTTTTGATGTGTTTCTTCTTATGTCTTCTCCCTAGAAAACCTAGTTTTTCCTGATTTTCCTAATTTCCTATCCTCTTCCTCTCTCTATATCACCTAATAACAGGGCTACAACTTATTTTTTGTAATGTTCTCTTTTCTAGATTGTGGTTAGCTTGGAAGGTATTTCTGAGAGAGGACAACCCACCAAAAAGTAGTTTGTAGGGCAATTTACCCAAAAGTGGGTTTTTGGACCCAAAGTGTTGGTTTATGACCAAAAGAGAAATAATTAATTATTATAAGGGTTAAGAATTTAAAACCCTAAGTTCTATTGGTTTCCTAAATGACACTAGATAAAAGTATATAAGGAGCCTCAAGATCATGAGACATATCAATGAGAATGACTTCATTGTGTGTGAAGGCTAAAAGGATGTAGCCCTAGAGAGCCAAGTCTAGAGGCCAAGTAGGGCTGGAAAAGAAGTTGAGGTTTTTCCATGAAAGGGGTTGAAGGTTTCTATTGTAGGGACCTTGTATCTTTAGTACAAGGGAAGGTGGATATGTGGTGGAAAGTAGAGGTAGGTCGCAACAAAGATCAAGATCCTAGTTGCAACCTACAAATCGCTTGTCTTGTAGCAGAAAGGGGCAAAAAGGGTATAGTCACAGATGACAAGTGACTTTATTTGGGGCAGTAAATGAAGGGCTGAGACCTACAGGACTAAGATCTATAGGCCAAGATCTAGATCAGGTGTTGAAGGCTGGATAAAGGGGTCTCTTGGTTAAGCTAGGTACCTAAGAGACTATAGGGAGAAGGTTGAGTGTTGAATTTCCACGACACTCAAGAATCTGGTTTGGTTCTTAAAATATCAAACACAAACACCACTCAAATGCCGCAACCCTTTTGCTTTACACAACAAAATAACAACCATCAATGAATCAACTAGTGCACATGACATTTTTTTTAACCTTTTAAACCCACTACTTACTATATTACAATGTAGACTACAATAGTCCTAGGGCTCTCATATTATGGATCATGGCCTTTACATACATCCATCATACAAGGAAACAACTAGGACTTGGTGCCAACTGCTATAATTTCCAATCTACCCTAAAAAAACTACACTTGACCTACTTTCTGATGTGGTGTCCGACAACTCTTTCAGTCCAAGGCACCTTGAACACATTTGGCGGGTCTTCTTGCCTCCCAATTTTCTTATCACTTCATCTTACCACTGGCTATGATCACAACTCCCTTGTGTGTCACTAAACTTTGGCCCACTACTAGCCTTCTAGCTCCATTAAGAAGTTTGGTCATTGGGTCTTCTAGAACTTCCCACTTATCAATGAAGTTTGCCCCTCTGCAACCCCTGAACTAGGGCCTCATCACTCTGCCTCCTAACAACTTATTAGTCCTTCAATGATAACTGTGCATGAGGACTTCTAAGGTTGGCTTCTTACAATAGATAAGTCCTTCTACCCACTGCATACTCACTGAAAAGAAGCACTATTCACAACTTTGTTTGTGAATAGTACTTAGCTACCTTCACATAGTTTCTTAACTACTCTAAGATCACTATACTAAGGCCTTTTAGATCTGCCTACTTGTCAACCTTTTGGTCACATCGAAATGCTAATCCTAGGGCCTATAAATCCTCCCTTTTAGATCTCTAAAACGCCTCCTACATTTTTTGATCTAGCATATTTGCCCTCACACTGTGACATATCAGCTGCTTTTGTCACTCTTCTTAGGGCCACCATCGCTGACCATACATAGTTAACGCCATGAATAATGTAGGGCTTCGAATATTGCCTTGTCTTATGCAATTTGTCTCCTCAAATTGCCCAGATATAGGGCTTTTCCAAGTAGCCCATTAACAATGATAAGATGCTTTCTATATGTTCTAAGGGCTGATTACAACTGTTGTTCAAGCCCTTGAACATACCTTCTCTTCCTTTACTAAGTCACCCCTTTCATTGTCCTTCCTTCTCAAACTTCTACCCACAACAAAGAGACATTCTGCCTCCCTTTTTAGGGTCTCGGTCCTCTTCATTCATCATAGATCTGGGCTATTCTTTCACTGAGATTTGGACAGATCATAAGATGCGTCTTTGCATAGGAGAAGCCCTAACTGGGTTGTATCAAAACTGCTATCCAAGACCTCAAGGAAAATGCTCCAACCTTTGCAATGTAACACCTCAAGGACATTGCCACTGAGCCTCCAAGCAACCATAGTTTTGGGCATGTTAGCGCTTGAGATTTCACCTCAGGCTGAGAAAGGCAAACCTTCAAGGCAACATCAAACCATTTCACCTCGTAGCTAGCCCTACGGGGTATGAGAAGGCTCTCTCCGGTCAATCTCGTTAAATTTTCAATGGGAAGAGATGACTAATCAAGGTAACACAGATATTAGGCTAGTAAACTGATTTGAAAGTTGATTTGGGGGTTTTTTGGTGGCAAGTTGAGGATCTGCAATTTAGGGTGCGGGGATTGAACTCAGTTTTTGCAGGTGGGTCTTTGGGGCAAGGTAGGAGTTTGTGTTGATGCTTTTAGCTGAGATGGATGATCAGGGAAGAAAAAAGAGAAGCTAAAGAGGGCAAACAATGACTTTGAATCCTCTCTAGACAGTGGAAAACATAAACATTAAA
>APFE030563181.1:0-44175 GCA_000404065.3 Pinus taeda
CATTTTGAAAAGGAGATTTTTTTTTTGGAAAAAGTCATTATAGTGGAAAAAGTGTTTTTATAACAGGATTATTTGGGAAAAGTAAAAAAAGAATATATTCTTATATTCGCAAAACTTATATAAGAGGAAAAGGAAGTAGCTAAGATGAGTTCCACATACAAGACTACATTTTGGATTAAATGTCCATTTTGTCTAAATGAAATTGCATATACATATATTCAAAAAAATTGCAAATTAAGTTGTCCAACATGTGGAAGATTATTTAGTACATAAGAATGTCAAGATAATGAGCAGATGCAAATAAAAAGATTAAAAAGAAGAAATCACAGAACTACAACAAAAGAACGAAGCATTGGAAAATAAATATAAAGATCTCGAAGATTAGTTTTATGAAGAATCAACAAAAAGAAATGAATAAATTTGGCATATAAGGGACCATAATAAAAAATTACTTGAGAAGATAAAGAAGTCCAAAGATACTAGGAAAAAATTAGAGGAAGAAAATGAATTTCTCGAGAAGAAATTCAACAAGAATCTATCAGAAAAAGAAGAAGAAAATTTGTGTTTAAATACCGTTAATCAAAGATTATTAGAACAAATCAAAAATTTAAAAGATCAGAAAGATACTAAGAATAAATTCAACAATCCAGAAAGAGAAGAGCTTTTATGTCTAAGGAATCATAACCAAAACCTTCTTACACAAATAAAGAAGCTTAAAAGTGACAAGCAGTCACTAAATGAAAAGTTAGAACAACTTACTCAAGAAGAAGTAGTCTCCACCCGTAATAGTCCAAGTCAAAGATAAAGGAACAAATACTGATCCAGTAAATACACATCCCAAGAAGAGGATAAATCAGTTAATGTGAAGACATACTCAGAAGTTGTATTCCAAACAACAACAAAAATCAAATGAAGATTTCGCAATTAATTAAGCAATTTCTGAACCTGAAATAAATTAGATGACCCTAATAAAACAAGAAATCACCATGAATAGCTTAGGGAAAAATCAAACCGCAAGAAATCCTTATCGGCATCTAAATCACAAGAACAGACAACTAAGTCAGCCTACATATTTGAACCATTCAAAACAGAAAGAGAAGACTTATGTTCCAAGGAATACTGAAGTTTGTAGAATCTCATCCTATGATAACTATTCATTACAAATTTCAAGCGATCAGAAGATTCCACATAAGATTAATCTTGGATGTTTAGATCCCTTCTCAGTCCGACAATTTTGCTTATCACTCAGAGAATCATATTGTACTATATCAATGACGATGAAAGTTCTCAGATAAGAAGATATTTGAAACAAGAAAAGAGATTTGGCCCTTTCATCAATAAGCTTTGAGGACAAAGATTTTTGAAGAGAGGAGCAATGTTATGAATATAACATTCATATAAATATAAATGAAAATATTAAATAATTAATTAAATAATATTTAGTTAGTTAGTAATGAAGAGGCATGTCTTAGAGACATGACCATTCATGATAGGGCACCTGGCTAGGTATATAAGCAGGCCTTCATTGTAATCATTTCATACATATTTTGTACATTCAACAATTCTTATATACAATTACTACTTGTCTTAAAATGGATACTTACATATTTCAGTTCTTCTAAATTATTCCATTGCCTATATGAACTTTGTCATTACATTGGTATTAGAGCATTCATTTGAGTATATGAACTTTTTTCACTACATATAACCTTAAAATAAAATATCTACCCTGATTAACCATTTATGTTTTTGTGTAATTAATTGGTTCTAATTAAAAGGCAATTAATTCGCCAACACTAGCCAATAATTAAATTTACTTTAAATTTATTTTATGTTTACACATGATGTCTCATCTAACCATGGCCTCAACACTAGCGTTACATAGTCACAATTTTAACATTACAAAAATAGGGGTAATGGGATGGATGTTACAAATCCTTCCCCCTTAATGTAACATCATCCTTGGTTTTCTATAAATAGAGAAAAACAACAAAATATGAACTTTTTAATTACATCTCTTACATAAGTGACATCTTCCATGTCCTGAATTGTCATGTCTGGCCATGTCACTCATTGTGCTCAAGGCTTCCTTAAGGAATAAATTTAGCTCATTGCTTCCTAGGATACACCCAATGCATTTATGATCCCAATGAGTATGCTCATCATTTTTTGAAAACCAGTTCATTCGAGTTTCCTCTTCCATGCAATCACACACCTTCTAGTTTCAAGCATCCCCTTCTCTACCTCCCCAGTCCCTCAAGTGATCCATTCCTTAGTGAGGATTACTCTCATTGGAAGGTTCTTGATGGAGTCTCACAACCAAGGCATCCCTCTGGCTTGATCTAACAACACAACACCTTTGTCACAACATACCTCATGGTGATCAATTCATATCAGAAGGTTCTAGTGTCACCACAATGTCCTAGTCCCTATAGTCTTTAGCTCCATTAAGCTTATGGTGCACGACTATGATATTATCATGTTGATATTGATTTGATATTGATTATGATTAACGTGATCTATTTGTGTTGGATAGTTTAGAAGCTCGCCAATATCATAAGCATACAATTCTGACGAGATTAATCATAAAAAAATTGAAATAAAATTAAACCATAAACTCAACAACAAATTATTTACACTAATACTTATATTTATGGTTATTTTTTTCTTCGTTTGTCTTCATAGGTGATGAGTTTAGCTCCATCTTTACCAAACAATATATATCTTTATCTACCAAGCTTTGTCTTTACCGAACAACTTTGTTTTTGTCGAGAAAGGTTTGTATTTACCTAACAACTCAATATTTATTGAACAAGCTCTATATTTACCAAACAGCTATGTATTTACCAATAAAGATCCATCTTTACTGAACAAGCCCCCTCATGCTCACATCCCATTGAGTGTGGGGCATATTTCTTCTCCCATCTTCTACTCACCTTTCCATAACCAAGAAGCCCCCATTCCAGGAAGTCTACCTATGCAAAGGTTTTTCTATGTCGGCCCCCATAAGCTACTCATCTTTATAGGCCTAAGAAACCCCCATTCTAGAAAATCTACCAGTTCAAAGGTTTTCCTAAATGGTCCTCTATAATTTAATCAGCATTTCAGGCCTAGGAAACCCCCATTTTGGGAAGTCTACTTGTATAAGGGATTTCCTACATGGGGTAATCATTAGAGTCTTATAGCCAAGTGTCATTCTATCATGTCCTAATGTAATGTGTAAGGAGTATTATGGCCAAGTGATGGTGTGCCATGTTCCACTTCACTACTCATGAAGTCTTCTAGTCAAGGTAACTAGTTATGAATTACCCCCATGAGGTAAACAAAGTTCCATGGGGCCATAATGCCACCATGGTAGTCTCCTTCCTGAGCTTCCTACTCTATCATTCACCCATGTCACAACATTTAATTTCCATGACATATACTCAAAGCTTTCAAACCAAAAATTTTAATTACCCATATTTGCTTCATCTAGAAGCCATATCTCATCAGCATGATACTTTTTATCTTGTTTTTGGGCTCCCTTGCAAATGGTGATACTTGTCATGGTGCCTTTTATCTCACACCCCATTCCATCACTCTTTTTGCAATATGATCATTTCAATCATCCAAATAGTTGTTAGTACTCATATATACATTCCTTTCAATGCAAAAGATTCACAACATCCTAAAGTAATATTAGAACTATTGCACATATAATAATTCTATCAGTTTCCACTTAATTGAATTGAAATTGTCACTGCATCATATATGTGAACCAAATTTATTCTAAGAATTTCATAATATAATTAACTTATATTTAAACAACTTAGATGTGAAAAATGTGTATCTTGAATTCATGAGTGATTTATCTCTCTATTTCATTTTTCATGCATTACACAGTCATTTCCATATTTCATACCGATGGATACTTTCCCTAACCATACCCCTAAAGGGAATCCATAGAATACATGCATTAATATTGAAACAACAAATAAAATTTAGTTGAAAGGAATTATTACCAAACTCCTTTCCTTTTCCTTTTTACCTTGGCTTACTACTTGTATCACTTACTTGGCTATCATTAATAGCACTTTCAACTGAATCCTTTTGAAGGGGTGTAGTTGCCTTGTAACATACCTACTATTTCAATATTTAGCAATTCATATCACATATTCATTTTGACAAGCATGTGCGATACATGCACATGTTCCATGTTATTCATATGATGTTATTTTTAGAGTCAATTTTCACTCGTTATTGTTTTCATTCATTCACACAACAATGTCATAAGCATAAGCATAAGCACATTAATATATCATCCCAAAACATTTTTTGTTAAGGGAACTTCCTTCTTATGCCATTTTCATTGCTATCACATCGTTGTCCATTTTTTTCATGTGGACCTAGCCAAGCCCCTTTGAATTATCTATTATCCTCATCTTCCCTCTAATGTGGTTTATCACATGCACAAAATTTAATCTAAGTCTTGAACTTCAAATTGGGTTTTATTTAGCTCTCTTCTATGAGCTTCTTTCCATCCCTTTCCCACACCCAAAAAACCAAACCAAGGCCAAAAAAAGATGGAAATAAAAAATGAAAAAATAAAGGAAGAAAACAATAATACACGAAAGACAACACAAAGAATGGTCATGCTCAAATTCAACAAAATAGAAACATGTAGCCAACTAAACACGAAGAATTACAAAACATATCGGTTCACAACACATCCAAAAAAGAGCTTTTAGCACGTGCACAAAATTTTAATCAAAGTATTCCCCAACAACTTCAAGATCCCAAAAACATTTCTAAATAGTTTAATATGACTTATCAATATTTTAGATAGCTTGTGGGGATGCTTCCTCTTTGAGTTACTTCCTTCAGGATTGTTGGTTGTTGGTTCTTGTGTCTAGATTTTATAGGAATTATTATTCTTTTGTTTGTTAGGGCATTCTTAGATTAGGTGTTCTTCTCTGCAACCCCAACATCTCAATGATTTCTTCTTCTTCCCAGCCTTATGAGGTTTCTCTCTAATGTTTTCATTATGACACTCTTCTATATCTCTAGAGGTTGATGCATGTTGCAACAACCTTGCATGTATGACAAATGTTATAGAAGCATTGTGTTTGGTTTTTCCTACTCTTCTTGTTTTCTAATGAGTCTTTCATTCTTTGTTTTTCAACTCTCCAACTCAACTCTTAGGCTCTTGAGAGTAGTTATTCAATTAGGGGATCTTTCTTTTTCTTTCTCATGATAGTTTTGGTCCATGTTATGTTGTGCCATACTCCTATCCATACACACAATTGTCATCTTAACCCAAAATAAACATATTAACTCGTTACCTTGCCATGATAACACTTAGCATGTTGATCTTATGTTATTCACACATCTAAAACCCATGTCAGTTACAAAAGGAAGACATGTAAATATTTATCAGGGTTAGCAACCATGACATATAAAAGTTCAAGTTCAGCACACACACAGATAGATATAACAAACAATTTTATCATAATAATTTTAATATGTGCCTCTTTAGATCCAGTTTTGAACCATTCTCTAATACTAAATTTCTCTTTCAAGGCACATCTAGTCCAAGTGTTGAATCTATGCTCTGAGATCCCCTCTCATCTATTCTTGAGCCCATCTAGGTCCAATTGTAAACCATGCTTTGATACCACTTTGTAACACTCCCTCTCACCCCCTTGTACTAATTCAGGCTATGGGAGGTGTTACTCAATCATCTAACTCAAACTCTAAAATTTGTATTAAATATGGGGTTACAAAAATCCTCTTCTTCCAACTTTATTGAAATTCAAAACAATTACTACCATCACATTCAACTTGTTGAGATCTTTCTAGTATTCTAAATTGTATCTCAATATGATTCATGGATTCAAAGTTATTCCCATAAGAAGTTTAACCAATTATACAGCTCCTCATCAACAAGGGACTTCCACATGTCATCCACATGGCCCTACCAAGTTAGCAAAGTTAGATCTATGTCATCCAAGACCAAGTCCCTCTAGCACTTACCATGTTCATCCCAACAAGCAGTCCCACCAAGCTCAACCCTTTGTTGTTGTGCAAAGACTTCACATTACATTTATTTCCAGGTTCCCAAAAACTACTGTGATTTCTGCAGGGGAGGTCCCTTAAAGGTCAATAGTCAAAGGTGATTTTGCAAGGGGTTATATGCTTGGTTTCATAAAAATGGCTAGGGGGACCCATGATATATCAAGGTCATCCATACACTTTGGAATAAACCTGGGAGTATTTCTCTACCCCCTGAGTGATAACGTACCAAAGACTGGGGGGCCCATGTGTTTGATGGGTCATAGATCTATCCCATTCCCACAGTCGTGCCATTGAAAATGATCACTTGTTAACAAGGCCCAAGTGTTAAACATCAACAAATTTGGGGGCTTCACTAACCGTTGATCTTGTGGATCCACAATCACACTACTCAAAGTGAGCACTCATTAACGATGATCGCTTCGACATGAGGCTAAGTATATTTGACGAATATATCCTACAATTCCATCAAATGAAACAAAACTTCCCATCTCCATTTCCATTCTTGAACCTTGGCATATCAAGGAGTTTAACTACAATGAAAAAGTCTCTAGCGACTGATACATTAACTAACAAGCCCAACAACAAACATTTTCATAGTAGTTGCAGTCACTGCTCCACTGCCACTTCCCGTTCCATATTGTATCACATCAATGTAACCACAACAAGCAATGGGTGGTGTCAAGGTTCTGCATTTTCATTGGCACAATTCCATACCAATTCACCACTGCCACGTGGTGTCATCAACACTGTTGCATGGGCCCCACTAGGCCCACTTTGTGTTATGTTATCATTTCACATTATATCTAGTCCATGTTTGATCTGAGTGTTATAACACAATGCCATAATTCTACACTCTTAGACCTCTAGATCTCCAAATACATACTTAAATAGCATATCTAGTGTAGGACCCACTAAATGATATCTAACTCATCACCAATCGGGTCCCCCACATAAATAAGTACCCTTTTCACTATCGGATTCCCTAGATTCAATGTTGGTTGAGTGTAATATGATATTGATTGAAATTTGACCCATCACATGGTATCTAGGGCATAGCATATATGGGCCTCCATAGAGGTGTGTGCCCTTGCCACACCTAGATTCATGGATTCTCATATCTCTAGCTCCTCCAAAATGTAATCTAGGCCCAAATGCATCTGAGCCTTCCTATTTAATCTTTTCTTGATCACCTCCAAATTTCATGGATCATGGATATGACTACACCTTAATGACAGATCTAGTCTAAATGAGATTATTTTCTCATCCAAAAGAAAAACCCTTGCCAAACCCACTCCTACTTTCATCAACTCTTAAAAGGAAAAATCTATCATTGCAGTGATCTGGCTTCCATATCAGAGTGCCAACCCTTGCAACCCATAGATGCCTAGATCATTGAATTTCTATAGTAACTTAGAAGAATAAAGGAAATAAGGGAAATCTGGGGACTTCTACATGATTTCTCAAGATCAAGGACATCTACCTAGAATATTAATTTCTTAAGGATAAATGTGAGGGCCTGAGAAAAGACTATTAGGGACACTGTGCTAGGTCAAAACAATGAATCTCAAGATTTTACAATTGATTACAATTATAAGTTACATCAATATATAAGTGTGCACAAATCCATAGAATTCATCACATCATGCATAAACTAAGTGACTATCATCTCTGACCAAATATTCATTTAACACACAACACATAACTTAAACTCATCACATGTAACATAACCTATAATCATGGGTATGGAAGTGAGTTGCCAAATTCATAAACATATAAGATGGCCGATAACTCATAAAATAATAGGTTAACTAAGTGAACCTTAAACAATCAGTCATAATCATATAAGTGATTTAGACATTCTTTCATGAATCACAAAAAACCACATATCAATGAATAACATAATAAGCATAATCAACATCCATCATTCAAATATGTCTAAATCATTAAACTTATTCGTGTGAGTTAAATTAGCTAGAAACTGGTGGAGGCACTTCAATTCTCCACCCAACCATAGGCCAACTACACTGTAATATTTCTTGTAGTTGAGCACCCCCGAGCCAAATCCAAATTCTGAGGGGATGCTTGTTCAAGGGCATCACACCAAATATTGGGTCATACACTTAGCGGGTGGAGTCCATTGTATAATTTCCTTATCTATTTCCCTCTAGAAATAAGCACTACAACAGTTCCTTCACTCCTATGTGTTCAATCACAGGGCCTCCACCCAAGGTTCAGCCTAATTTTTTCTTTTGTTTTGGCCCCAAGAGCTCCTTGATGCCTCTATGCCCAACTTTTACCAACTCACTCCTCTGTTCCTTGATGACCACCCTCATTCTCCTCAAGGTACCTGAGAGAGTGTCTTTTTTTCCCTTCTTTGACACAGAACCACTTCTTCTTTCCCCATGGGCTTGACGCCCCCTTTTCCTTCACTGTTACTCTCCTTATGTTCCTTGAAGATGTCAAACTTTCCTTTTTTCATGCTGCATAATTCAAGAAGACATGATCATTTTCCCTCATCTAATCACATATTTTCCATGTGTCAATTTGGTGGATTGATATGTTATGCCACCTCTACTATCTTCTAAGGTGAGTATGCCATCCTCACTTTCCCCCTCTCCCTCTTCAATTCTTTTCAGGTATGGGCCTACTAACTCCATTCAATAGGTGTATTCCGTAGGTAACTAATATGAACACAACGAGAAACCAACTGGCATGCATCAAAAAACTCCCTCAAAACCTTGAATACGTGTGTCCCTCCATTTAGGCCAACCACCAATTAAATTTAATTTTAATTATTTTATGTTTACACATGATGTCTCATCCAACCATGGTAATATTACAAAAACAGGGGTAATGGGAGGCATGTTACAATTAGGACTAGGTATGTCATCCTTGTAACTCAAATTTAGTTACGACAAGTAGTTGTAGACTAATATTACAGAAATAAGTTTATTGTATTTCAAATTTCTCTGCTATAGTCCACCCTAACTATTATGAAAACTTTGTCAAAAACAACGATGAAACCCATTCTATTGAAATTAGTATTTATTCACATTTTTTAGACATGTACTACTTTTTCAAACAATAATTGAAGGCCTTTAATTGAATAAAAGTTTTTATTTTCATATTCAAACTTGTCTTTGATGAATTATCTAAATGTTTTTTTAATGGTTATAGGTGTGGCTTTGGAATTGGTTCCACTATTGTAAAAAAATAGGATGTCTGCAATGCCAATATCATTGTATAACATTCTTACAAAAATGATAGTGATACATTCCAATAGGTTTGTTTCTAGGGCCATATTTAATATGACCCGGTTACAATTAAGCCCAATTGGTAAATCCATTTGATTTACAACCCTTTTTGTTTTTTTATCTAGAATAAGATGTATTTGGCTTAGGATTTTCTATATATCCAATGCAATGTACTTATTTTCATGTTTGATGAAAAGCATCTTTAGATTCATTGATAGAGTAGGATTTCATAGATTGACCGTTGATAACTACACTAAGGAGGCATTTTGGTCATTTCTACTCAATTGCATATAAGGGGACATTCAATACACTATCAAGGATTGGTAGTATAAATTCACATTGCTAGTTTATTTTATAATTTAAAACAAGTTATTAAAGCCCTGTAAAGAAGCCAACACATCAAAATATACTTTGAAACTATAATTTCATGAAAATATCTTTCATTCTTCATTCCATCATATTTTTTGTTTTCATTTCCCACATTTTTGTCTTACAATTTGTTTATGATTTCTTTATGATACTTTGATGAAAATTGTTCTAAAAGTGTTTATTGAGGTAAATGCATGAATTAAGGTTGATATTTGCTACTTATATATGAGAATACAAGACTACCCTTTCAGTGGTATTGGAAATGTTTCATATATTTCTTGAATTTTCTCATTGATGTGAGTGATTTCGAATATTGGTGTTGAGTTTTTAAAGATGCTCTTTGGTAGTCTATGAGGATAATTATTCAAGAGTGGCTATTTTTTAAGTGATTACTATTTAAGACAGAAGATCAATCTTGTAGATAGTTGGGAAAACCATTTATTTCCTCCATAATTTAATATGTTTGAAAAAAAATATAAAATGCATGTATATATTATTGTAACTTTCTCCACCCATGGTTGTGTTTATATGGCCATTTGGGATTGGAATTATTATTTTCTTCTTCCAATTCTTGTTTCCTACTTTTCAAAGTTTAAGTACTTATTACTTCCAACTACTAACACTCTAGGAAATCTTATTTGAATTATGAAATTTTGGTGACACGTCTCTTTTTAATAAATATACACTTTCACATCAATCTAGATCATAACCACACTTGTAAAGAAACAGATTCAACCTGTTCATAATATAATGGCATACCTTATGCACCTTCAAGGGCGATTTCTAGTGTAGAATGTATTCTTTATGTTTAAAAGGAGAGACAATAAGTTTTGTTTTGAATTTTGCAAAGGATATTGCAACCTTTATTCAAAATATTAAATAAAAGTGGTCTATATTCACAATTAGTTATTGATCATTTAAATTTAACAAAAAAATGTAATCCCTACCTCCCACTATAAATACATTGGCTTTATTACTCTTTCCCTTCAGCTTACAAGGACTACAGTAATTAGTCCATCTTTTATCAATTAGTATCGTATGTAAGCTGATGGTGTTTCATTTTTTTAAACCATTTTTTTAGAAAATTCATACAATTTTTGCATCACAATCCATTTTTATCCTATGTTTTAAGTTGAGATCTTATTTGGCCACTTCACAAGGTATAGCCCTATCATTTTATCTAAAAATATACATTTCATTAGTAAGTTTCTCCAAATGAAGTAATGCTAGAGATAAGTTTAGCATTACTTCTCTAGCATAAGATGTTTTTGTGCATGGTCCATCAAGCTAGGTCATTCTTATGCTGGATGATCTTTATTTAGGATCTTCCACTACCTCACAAGTTTTCTCATGCTTTGTGACACGAGATTTTACTACCTCATACATTGAAAATGTTTGGCAGTCTCACGCACATAATTACACAAGTCGTCACCTCAGTCTCATTCAATTCCTCCTCTTGTATCTTCTTCTTTATACAATAAACATTTTCATACCATATTAGTGCTCTGCAAAACATAGATGCACTTGGGTTTTCACTCTACCTACAAAGTCTTATTTATGTAAATAGGGTTGTAAGGTTGAGTATCACACAAATGCATTACAAAAACATAAATTTGAAACCTGGTTTATTAAAACAATAGGAATCCCCATCACCAAGAAATGTTATTGTAGTGTGTCTTTGACTTTTTCAAGGTAGGTGGTGAGTTAAATTTTATTTACAACAATTCAAATATAATTTGTTTCCCTCTATTTTATTATAGATTTCTTCACAATGAAAAAATATCTTTATGAATATATAAAATAATCTCTTTTGTTTAAGGTGTATTCTCACAACTTTTAATGTGAAGTTAAATTGAGTTGGTATCAAATCATATGGATCATTTGTGAAAATAAAGTAAGATTACTAACTCTAGAAAGGAGACTAATATTCCTATAATAGTCAAATTATTCATGCATGAGCCTCTTATGCTCTTTCAAACCTTCAAGAAGACCCTTGAAATAACCATTATTCTCTAATGTTTTCTTGAATTCCTCCCATTAATCTAGATTGGATCATTGTATTTTTTTTCATCCATATCAATGCTTTTAGAGTGGAAAAAAGTGTAGGAATCATCTCACATGACCCTTTTTACTAGAAGGACCCAGTTTGGCAAATTGGGATCTAAAACTCTTCGAGAGTGCTCTGAGGCATCAAATGAAATTTTGTGGGGGGAATAAATTTTTGCTTTAGTCCAACACCTTTATTTCCTATTCTACACATAGAGACTTTCCAACGATGCAAGAATCACATCAATCGAAGTCTATATGTGAAAGTTATGCCACTAAGAATTTGACCTTCCTATTTTCACCACCATAATTCAAGAGGATGCCACGTCAGCTCCCATTATTCATGAAAATGGGGCTAGCCACATGATTATGAAGAAAAATACTCTAGAAGAGTTTATATTGTAACTATGGTTAAGAGTTGAGGTAGTCAAACCTAACCACTAGTAGGCTATTAGGTTGTGTTATACCTGGGTCGCTAGGAGGAAAAGGGGTTCCATTCTTTCAAATGAATTTGTTCCATAGTTGAGAACAAATTTTTTTGAGAGGGATAGGAGATAAAGCACACAAATAGGATTTGTTCATTGTAGTAGCCCATGGGCCACATACTGTACTTCTTTGTACTTGAAGCAAATTTCTAATCAGATAAAGAGAGCAAATCAACCTCACCTTCTAGCTCGGTTCTTCTCCCGAAAGGGTTTCCCAGGTCATATCATGTGTCAAATGTGTGTGTGAGATATTATTTCACTATTATTTATTATCTATTTAATTTTAATTCACATGCAACACTATTAAAAACAATCTACATATCCATAAATATAAAGAGAAATAAACCTGTAATAATGTAGATTTTGGATTTTTAAGTATAATTTTATTAGATCTACTGTGAAGAACTATCTAGTGGAATATCCATGGAAATTTATAGATCGCCCATCCAATATATCCACTTCTTTCTACTTTTAGTATCGATCTTCCAACTACAGTAGCCCCCAAGACAAACAATCCAAGTTATGCATTATCCATTTCAAACTAATAATGTAATACATTAACCATCTCCTTATTGTGTAAATACTTCTCCATCCCAATTATCACCTTCATGGAATAAATATCACAAACATAAAAGGTATCCATCGACTTAGAAATCATTTTTTGTTTATGCTTTAAAACATGAGGCACATTCAAAAGGATTTGAACACTTACCCTATGCATGTTAACCCTATATTTTTTAGGATGGCCCTTAATATGACTATCTATACCAGTATGAACATTATCGCTTAGTCTATTTTCCATGAAACCCCTCATTGGAACCCACAAGGACTCTTGTATTAAGGGTTCATCAATAAATGTTTAACCTCTACCATAGAAGAGGACATTTGCAGTATGCGGAGCTCCTCATGCTTGATAAAAACCTTGTTCGAATTGTTTTCTGACAAAAACCACTATAAAGTCATATAATTTGCCTCAATGAGGAGGTGACAAATCCATTATGTTAGATACTTATTTGACCTATTTCCATTATCTACTTTTTAATGCATAAATAAGCACTTATAAATAGGCTCACAATATTGATAGGTACAAAACATATGGATTCTTTTCTTCTAGATACTAGTTTTGTACAAGGTGTCTTCGCGTCATTTCCAACATTAGTGGAAACTCATATTATTGATATATATACTTACCTCATTTATTTCGGGCAGACAATATCAAATTCCAAAATCATTGCATGATTTTGAAATTCAAGTACCACCATTAAGAAACCTCGATTTTAGTGGCTATGAGCTTTATGTATCTTGATGATTTCTTATTGTGCTATAGGTTTTTGTTCTAGCACCATTCAATAGCTCAAGGAACCAAAAGAAGAAAGAGAAAACTAGAAGAAGAAGAAGAGCTGATATTAGTGATTATGCTTATGGTTATATTGGTCCTATGAACGGAAATGGAACTAGAGACCCCACATCTTCAATTACGCTATGTAAATTACTAATATATTGCTACAAATTACATAGCATCTTCATGGAGATATTAATAGTAATAAGTAGAACATTCTCATTTTTCATTTTAGCAAAGAACGATTGGTGAGCACCAGTATTGCAGCAATAATGTTGCAACTCCTAGGGCTTTCTGCTTTACTTTTATCAACCCGGTAGTTCATAACAAACTTGGAAGCGACGATGTTGTATGCACAAGTATTAGCTCTTACTGCAGGCTGTCACTTGGTCAGCTAGCGCAAGATCGCTAGGAGCTTAAGCCAACTTCTATTAATTCTCAGAAGAAGCTTTTAACTGTGATGAAAGAAAGCTAACTCTATAGAGGCCATTCTATTTGCAGAAAGAGAAGGAAAACTGAAATGTAACGCAAACCCTAGCAAACCCTAATTTACCTACTAACCCTACTTTTGCAAGAAAAGAGATGAAAACTGATGAAATGAGTGCCATTAACTATTGAAAAGGTAAATTTCATTTATTCAAGCTACTTCTAAAAAGAAATGACAAGAAAACATCTTTTTGTGCTTTTGAGTGTTTTTATGTGAAATTATTATGCTTGTGATTTATCTGGTTGTGATTGTGCAGAGGTTTGGTAGCGAAGGAAGATAGAATTAGCTTTTGCAGAGGTGGAGGAAGGTGTGGAGAGGTCCTAAGAAGCCCCTAGTACCCTTTTGAAGACTTCCATTGCAATTGGATTTTGAAAAACCACTTACATGTAATTCTACAGGAGGTTGCAGGGGATCTACAGGAGGAGGCCGAGAGCTATTTTTGGAGTTTTGAAGGTGGAAAAATGATGGGAAAGGGTAAATGAATGCTAGATGAAGGTTTTGAGGTGTCTGGAGCTTGTCAAGGAAGATCAAGAAAGAACATATGGTTGGATTTGTTCAAATGGCAAGAGGGAAGCTTATGGAGAAAAATGCAGAAATTAGGGCAGATTGGCGACATGTTGCGAAGAACTTGGAAAATCTATGGTAAATGAGCTGGTGTTGGCTGCTTTATGGATGTATGTGAGCTGAGGTGTCCTGCAAGAGATCTTCACATCTACTTACAAAAAACTGATCAAATAAAGGACTAACTATACCATGAAAATAGAAATTTCTCTAGCTTGACCTAATTTCTGACCTACAAATAGAAAATGTTGAACAGTAACCTTTGAACAGAAAAGCATGTAGAGAGATCTATGGTAAAAGAATATGAAATGATCTAGGCAACTGAATTTGAATCAATACATCAATATTTCCGAATCAAGTCATCACACTAACAATTGCATGGAAGAGAAAAATTGTGCTTTTGGTGGCAGCAGTAGTGCCTTGACCTCAAATCATAGTCCCGGAAAGGGAGAAAGGAGATCAAGGCCTGATGTTGGCCTTTTTGAATCTTATTATGTCACTGCATTAACCTACTTGAGCAACTAAAATAAAATCAGTTATGCAAACCATCAAAAGCAACCTAATCTAACAAAGTAAAATGAATCTATGTAACATAAATTAACTCATGAACTGAAGCAAAAACATATAAGTACAAAGAAAGAGGTGTTGGGTAGCTTGGGTTGGGCCCTAACCCAAGAGCTTCAGCCCTCTGAAAGAGATCAATGCTGGCTCAAAAACTATTTCATCTTCATTATAATAAAAAATACACTTTACATGAACTGTTCTCAAAAAGAAACTTGAAAATGAGCTGAACAAGTGTTGCACAAAAGTGCGAAAATTATACTAATGACTGGCTAACCTACTGAGGCTCTAAGCCCCCTTATTTATACAAATGTATTCCTCCAATAGTCCTCCTAAAATCAAGGAGCTCGGCTTCCTAGAACTGGAGATAAATTGCAGTCCTTCTTTACTTGCTCGGCTGCCCCTTAGAATGTGGACCTTTGTGCTTCGAGTTGCTGACAGAGGATTCGAGGAAAGAGGTCATAAATGAAGGAAACCCCCTACAAATCCTCTTCCCTATTTCCCTTGAGTATTTTCTGCCATTTGCTCATAAATCCCTTGACTTTGTCCAAAATTGGCCAAAAAATCTGCATAAAGCACACATTAGACTACATGGCAAAATGACTAACCCAATTCACTCTATTAGCATAAATATATTCAAAAACATGCAATAAAATAATGAGAGTGGTGGATTAATTCGAATTAAGAGGAAAAATGAGCCCATATAATTACCCATTTCTGGGGCTCATCATCACCCCCCTACTGAATGGGTTGCTCATCCTCTGAGCAACTAGTCTAACTCTTCATCGTTGATGGCTCTGACAGATTCCCTGACATCCCATGCTTCTGATGTGATATCTTCCTCTTTATCATGGAATCTTGCCTTTCTATCCACCTCTTCCCACTGTTTCTGTTCTTCCTCCTCTTTTACTCCTTCCAGCAATCCTAGCAGCAATGGAGGACGGAATTTGAGGCCAATCCAATTGGCCTTCAAACTTTGTGTTAGGACCTCACATTGTCCCTTTTTGACCATACATTTTTCTATTATGTCATCCTTTTTCAACCTATATTTAAAGTCCTTGTTATTGCTTTAACCCAGTTGTTCCAAAGTCCACGTTGCTGAAACTACCTGGAGACTGCAGGATTACTTCTATAGTTGCTAAAACAGTAAGAACGACATGCAAATCTCGTGGCTGAAACAGTTGTGATTTGCATTCTGGATTTGATAGCAACAAAAGAAGATCACCGAAGGAGCTGCTACACTGTATGTAACGACCATGATCCAAATTTAGCATTACTTTAACAACATTTTGTTGATGGGAAAATTGATTTCCCTATTTTTGTATATTGGGTTAAAATAGGGCTTACAATGTAATCTATTGTAATGGATGTCTCCTCTTTAAAAAGAGGAGACATCTACATTAGAGGGAGACGAACAGACTGCGGGGAAGGTCTATCTTAAGGAACAGAACTGGAATCATTTTGTAACATGACATATTGATGGATGAATAAAATATTGTTCTGAACATTTCTTTCTAGTTCTTATTTCCTGGGGAATCTTATGAGAAGGACAGGGCCCACCTTCATCACAAGATTCACCCATTATATTCCTGCAGTGCGTTAAGTGTATTTCTTACCCATACCTTGTTATAAGTTTTGTTTACTGGATGTTACTTATGCATTATTGTTGAACTATGTTTTCTTTATTTGATCACTGCATTTTTATGAGAGTTTTGTTGCCAGTTGAGTTTACAGAGTGGGTTGACAAGCTTTGTAATCAGAAACAGGTGCTAAAGGTTCTTGCTTTGGGAATAGGGTCATGTTCTCTGTTACAGCATAACTAGTGCTTTCCTTTGAAAATTGATTCCTTTTTCATTAGAGAACTCTTTTAATGAAATTCAACATTATGTGGTAATTATCTGCAATAGACTGTTTTTGTTGTAACTCATAGTGGAGCTTCAGTTTGCTTAGAGCAAGGTGTAACTAGTTTATTTATTACTACAACCCTTATTGCTTTTAAGATTGAGTACATACAGTACGTAGTTGCCTTTGAAATAAATAGACTTCCCTGGGTTGACAATTTATGTAGCACTTGTTTGTTTGAATTAATAAGCAATTAAAGTGACCAACATTTTGGCGCCGTTGTTGGGGAAGGCAATCATAGATTTTAAAAGCATTAATGATTTTCTTCTAGATGTGCAGAATGCATGAGTGGATGTAAGAAAACTAATCCTATAGGTGGCAAGGGCAAAGGAAGAGGAGGAAGAAAAACTTTTATTGATGAGATTATCTCAAAAGCTAAAACTTCTCAGAGGCTAAGCTCTCGAAAGCCACAGACTCGGCACTCTCTCCAAACAAACTACGAAATGGAGGAAGTTGTGGGCCCTGAAAAGGTTGAAGAGATAGTAGAAAATACTGAGGAACCAAAATAAGACATTGAAGAACCAATAGAAGATATTGAGGGACCAGTGGAAGACGTTGAGAAACCAATTCAAGACATTGAGAGTCCAATGGAAAGCGCTGAAGACCGGGCAAGTGCAACAGGGGAACAACCAATGGATGGAAACAATGAATGACTCTTTGGTGGGGGACATGGAGGAGGAGAAGGAAGAGGCGAGAATTCTCTCTCCACCCTGGGATTTCCTATCGAGGATCTTCCCAGAGGGGCAACTCCTACGAAGAACATCCCACTTTCGGCCTTACCCAACTTCCATGGTTTATCTTCTGAAGACCCTGATGAGTTTCTTTTTGAGTTTGATGTATTGTGTATAAGTTATGATTATGTTACTAATGCTCAGAAGTTGAAGCTATTTCTAGCAACATTAAAAGGAAATGCACTAAGATGGTTTATGAGCCTGGGAGTTCATGTGATCACAACATGGGAACAAATGAAGGAGAAGTTCTTGGCCAAATATCAAGACTACTACCGGACAAGAGAAAAAAGGGAGGAATTATTTAAGATGGTTCAGAAGGACGACGAAAATCTAGAGGACTTTGTGGAAAGACTACAATACAATCTGCAGAGATCCGATCATCCCAATATAAGTAAAGATATTCTTAAGACAATATTATTGAAAGGGGTAAGGGATGATTGTTTAGACATGCTAAATATGCTTGGTAAAGGGGACATATCTAAAGAATCGTATGATGAAATTGTCAACCTCTGCAAGAGATGTTCAAGAGGAGCTACAAACAGATCAAAAAGCAGGATAATACATATTCAAGAGTCCAAAAATCAGCCAGTGGAGGACCAACAAGAGCTAAAATAGGTAATCTACTTGAGGAATTTAAGACTGAAATGTTAAGTTCTTTTGCTTCACAGATTGATACCTTGTAGGTTAAAAAGAAACAAGCAGAGGCAGAAGCCGCTTTGGAAATTTTCTATCCTAAATGCAGAGAAAAACATCCACTAAGGGAATGCCCATTGGACAAGGTACCAATTTGCACCATTTGTGAGAAGGACCATGAAACTCAACAATGCCCTTCTTTACCAGGAATAAAAGTAGCATTGCAACCAACTGAGGAGGAAGATGAAGTAGTTGATTTACTGACACAAAGGAGGCAATGGCAACCACGAGGACAAGGTATGAACTCTAATATGCCATTTAATCATTGGAATAATTATCCTTCTTTTAATCAAGAAAACTACCCACCCTTCAATCAAATATGATACCCACCCTTTAATCAAATGAATTTCCCACCCATGCAACAAACAAACCCCACCTTTGTAGACCCTGCAATGTGGACTCCTTGGCCTCTACAGCAACCTTATTTTAATCAATGGAACCCAAACTAGAGAGCTCAACAAATCTCATTCCCAAACCAATTTCCCTAGTTTCAGCAACCACTCTCCCTACCATCAGGTGCCCCACCAAATAATCAGATAATAAGACCCCAGCTACTTGTGCAGCCAAACCCTAATCCTAATAATAAAGTTGTGCAAGTTATTGATATTGAAAACCAGCTTACATCTCCTACCCTCCCTGTGCAATGTAATGATATTCATCTACGATCTGGGAGAGTAGTTGAGCCTATTATCGATGATATTACTTCTTCTAGCTCTGAAAAACAAGAGACAGAAAGGAATAATTTACCTAATAAGGGTGCTGAAACAGCAGAGTCGTCCTCTAATAAAACTGCTGAAGCAGCAGAGCCACCATTCCTTGAGCGTTTAGCTCTCACTAAAACACCTGAGACGCCTGCTTTTAATATTCTAAGGGAATTTCAGAATCTTTATGTTAAAATTCCACTCTTACAAGCACTCAAAGATGTACCAATTTATGCTAGAACCGTCAAAGACATTTACATTAAGAAACCTGGTAGGACAGCTAAAGATCCCCTTACAGTTCATGTGATGGGTGATCTAGCTGCTTTAATGTCAGGAAAAACTCCTCCTGTAAAATATGGTGATCCCGGCCATCCTATGGTCACAGTACAGGTTGGAAAAACTATTGTTTCAAGAGTTCTGGTAGACTTAGGTGCTGTTATAAATATTATGACCCTTGAAACCGCACAATTGTTACAGCTGAAAAATGTAATTAGAGAGGCACCAACCATCCTAGAATTAGCTAATCGTTCCACAATCAAACTAAAAGGGGTTATTGAAGACCTGATCATTTCAGTTGAATCTTGGAACTACCCAACTGACTTTGTTGTATTACAGACTATAACAAAGTTGGGGGGACATCCTCTGATTTTGGGGAGACCCTGGCTGGCTACAACAGATGCCTTTATCAGTTGTAGATCAGGCTCAATGACAATTTCTAATGGATGTGAAACTAAGCAGCTTGCTCTTTACCCTCATGCCACACCTATTATTAAAAATGATGATTTTGTATGGTTAGACTATGATGATAATGACACTCAACCCATTTTGACTATTGGACAAGCCTTAACTCTTAAAGACACCACGGAAGATGAAGCAATTAGTAATTTTATTTCTGAACCCTCCTCGGTCACTTTTGAAACATATAATCAATTAACTGCAATTTTGGAACCTGAAACCCAGGAAAAGCTTAAATCTGAAAATTTACCTCAAACATCAACTGCTATCTCCTCTAAAAGCATAACAGTAGAAATCGAACCTGGCAAAACATTGAACATAAACCCTAACTTGTCAAATGTTGAAACACAACAGCTAATGAAGTTACTTCGTGAAAATAAGGAAGCATTTGCATGGGACTACACAGATATGAAGGGGATCTCCCCTGAATTATGTACTCATCGTATCTATATCAAGGAAGGATGCCGACCAGTCTGTCAACCCCAGTGGCGAATGAATCCCAATTTGAGGGAAAATGTTAAAAAAGAACTTCAAAAATTGCTTAATGCAAGGTTTATATACCCCATATCTGACAGTGAATGGGTTTCTCCATTGGTGATAGTACCTAAGAAAAATTGGGAAATGGAGAGTGTGTGTAGATTATAGATCCTTAAACAAAGCCACTCAAAAAGATCATTTCCCCTTACCAGTTATTGATCAGGTGCTAGAAAGCTTGTCGGGAAAGAGATTCTTTTCCTTTTTAGATGGTTTTAGCAGATATAACCAAATCAAAATTTCACCCTAAGACCAAGACAATACCACTTTTACTAGTCCTTGGGGAAATTTTGCTTATAGAGTTCTCCCACTTGGACTATGTAATGCTCCATCAACATTTCAAAGAGCAATGATAGGAATATTTTCTGATATGCTTAATGACTCTATGGAGATATTTATGGATGACTTTACTCCTTATGGTGTGACTTTTGAAGATGCATTACAAAACCTTGAGAAAGTACTTAAACGTTGTATACAAGCTCACCTTTCCTTGAGCACTGAAAAATGTCATATGATGATGAACGAAGGAATTGTACTTGGACACTTCATTTCATTCCTAGGGATTCAGGTAGATCCATCCAAAGTACAGGTAATTCAGACCCTTCCTATCCCTAAAACACAAACTGATGTAAGAAGTTTTTTAGGACATGTTGGTTATTACAGAAGATTTATCAAAAAAAATTCTAAAATAGCTTCTCCTTTGTTTGGGTTACTTATGAAAAATGTTGAATTTAAGTGGACCGATGTCTGCCAAAAAGCATTTGATGAACTTAAGCATCAGTTGTCTATAGCTCGTATTCTAAGGGGACCTAATTGGGCACCTCCCTTTCATATATTCTCTAATGCTTCGAATACTACAATTGGAGCTGTCTTGGGGCAAGAAGAAAATAATCTTCCTTATGCTATCTATTTCATGAGTAAGAATATGACCCCTGCTGAGCTTAATTACACAGTTACTGAAAAGGAATTTTTAGCAGTCATTTATGCTATTAATAAATTTCGACATTACATTACTGGTTACCCTACTTTTGTTCATACTGATCACTCGGCCATTAAGTATTTAATGAACAAATCTGTTACAAATGCTCGAGTTACCAAGTGGTTATTCTTATTACAAGAATTTGATATTACAATTGTAGATCGACCAGGTAAAGAAAATGTAGTTGCTGACTTCCTTTCTCATATAAAAACTAATGATAATACTCCGGTAGATGATTCCTTTCCTGATGAATACTTATTTGCAGTATCTGCTCACTCACCTTGGTAAGTAGGCATTGCCAATTATTTGGTTGCAGGGAAGTTACCATCACACCTATCACATCGAGAGAAAAGAAAGATCATTCAACAAAGTGCTCGGTATAGCTGGATAAGTGGGTGTCTTTTTCACACAGGACTTGATCATGAAATCCGAAGATGCATTAGAGAAGATGAGGTTTATGATATATTGAAGGCTTGTCATGATGGCCCTTGTGGAGGGCATTTTGCTGATACGAGAACAACACATAAAATTCTCAGAATGGTTTATTATTGGCCCTCACTCTTCAAGGATGCAAAGAAATATGTTCGGGCTTGTGATAGGTGTCAGAGAATGGGTCAACCTAATCATAGAGATGAAATGCCATTGAATCCCCAAGTAATACTTGAACCCTTTGAAAGATGGGCTCTAGACTTTATAGGACCCATCAATCCTCCATCCAGTCAAAGAGTTTAAATATTGGTTTGTACAAATTATATGAGTAAATGGGTGGAAGCTAAGGCACTTATTAGAGCTAATGAAGAATCTGTTTTAACCTTTCTATTTGAAGAAACCTTTGTTAGATTTGGAGTGCCTAGAGAGCTAGTCACAGATGGAGGACCTCCTTTCAATTCTCATGGTTTTAAAGCCACGTTTCAAAAATATCATATTCATCATAAAATGACTACACCTTACCACCCCCAAGCCAATGGTCAGGTGGAAAGTACAAACAAAGTCATATAAGCCATTTTAACAAAAAAAATGAAAGAGAATAGGAAGGATTGGTCTCAAAGGCTGTCTGAAGCATTATGGGCTTATAGAACTACCTGGAGGAACACTACAAGTTTTTCTCCCTATGAATTGGTTTATGGTAAAAGTGTTGTTTTTCCTATGGAATTTGAAATTAAAACCTTAAGAACTGCTTTAGCTGTTAACCTTGATTTGACTGATGCACAGACAGCTAGGTTGCAGCAGCTTCAGGAATTGGATGAAAAAGGTTGGATTCCATCCATCAAACAACTATGATTCAACAACAAAGAACCAGGTGGCATGATAAAACTATTAAGCATAAGAAATTCCAAAAAGGTAATTGGGCTCTATTTTATGATTCTCGGTTTGAAAATTTTCAAGGGAAATTAAGAACAAGGTGGCTGGGACCTTACGAAATAGATACTATTTTTCCCAATGGAACAGTAAGGCTCCTAACAATTGATGATTCTAGACACCATTATTAGTGAATGGGTATCGACTCCATCTGTACCAGCAACCTATTTCTAAAGAGTATTTTAAGGCCACTTGCATGGCAGGTTCACACTATATCTTTTTGGGGGAGCCTGCTGCCCCTCATTGCATTTAATCTCTGCATTATATATTTTTTATTAGATTAGATTTCTTAACTAATAATCCCTGTCAAGAGTTGCCATGTTACAATTCATTATTTTGTAGGTCTCAGATTGAAAGGCTGGTTGAAAAGAACAATTGTATTTCAAGCAGGTTTAAGCTTCATTTTGGGAAGCATTGTCATCTCAATTCACAACTCATTCCCCACATTACTTCTCAAAAACATTTTCCCTATTTTTCTTATTTACAGCAACATCTCTCTTTATTTCTCCCGTTGTTGAAACACCAACTTTTCCCTTTTTCCCGTCGCTGAAACACCAACTCTTCCCGTTGCTGAAACACCAACTTTTCCCATTTTCCCATGATTGAAACTTCAATTCTTCTCAAAGGATGAATACATATTACATTCCATTATGAGAACCATCTATTGATCCTTATAGCTTTGTTCTTTCACTACCTCCTCCTATGTTTATAAAAGTCTTTCATATAAATACCCTCATATTTCAAAACCCTTTCCCATAACCATTGGTGATCTATTAGCAATAGACATTATATTTTCAGAATATCAATCAAAGGTAAACATGAGGTATGCATTTGTTATGTGTAAATATTATTAAACTATAGTTAATGAGAAGATTATGACATGATTACCACAATATTCGTACATTCAAACTCATCATTCTAGCCACAATTGGGGGGAATACCAAAATTACGCCATCATTTCACGATACGCCAATCACCGTCATTTTTTTACCATGATCGTGTCTTGTCACCCCATCTCTGTCCTATTATGTCTCAACCTCATTTACAAATTTTACTCTATTTTGGGTGTGGTAACTCGGTTTTGCACTGTGCATTTTACTGAAGCTAGTAACTATCGGAGGTTCTGCTATTCGAAATGAACCCGGCTCAACAGCTCTATTGGAATTACACCCAGAAGTATATCAAATTTTTCAGCAGGCAGGCTGGGTAGATTATTTTCGGACACTTCAGGGATTCGATCCTCAGCAAGTCCTTGAATTCGCACGTAATCTACAGGAAGGCTACTCTACTGTTCAAGGAGTCTGAATTCCAGTATCAGAGGATGATATAGCACAGGTTTCGGGTTTACCGGTCGATGGCATTCGATGGTTTAGTCGTAAACACATCATTTTGAACACACAGCAGGATTTTCTTCTACTTGGAGAGCAGGTCGAGCCTAAGGGCAGGGGTGTTGCGCTCCATTCATTACCACCTCCATGGTCGATGGTTGCACAGTTCATCAAGCACTACCTCACTTGCGAAAGACATTACCAGGCAGTTTATCAGCATGATTTTGTGTTGTTAAATCATTTGCGACATGGTCGACTGCTAAATATGCCATACTATCTACTTGGGTGTCTGAAGAATATGTCACATTATTGCGTGAATGCGGAGTACCCACTCCTTTCCCTCACCCATTATCGCCTTGTCCAGCTTTTAATTCAGAGGGGTTTTGCCCAACAAAATCCCCCTCCCCTTAATAACCCACCCCTAGAACCCGAAGAATCTGCTAAAATTCCTCAAGCAGCAGCTGAAAATCCCCAAGGAACTGTTGAAATTCCTCAAGCAACAGCCGAAAATCCCTAAGAAACTGCTGAAATTCCTAAAGCAACAGCTAAAAATCCCCAAGAAACTGCTGAAATTCCCCAATTAGATGATGAAACCCTTGAAGCTCCTCCTAAAAATCCTCAACAAACCCCTGGAATCCCTCAGCAAGTTGAAAACCAGGGAGCATCTTTGATTCCCCAGAAATTCCACCACTCGTAGCAGCCAACCCAATTGACCCCTCCACTACATTGACTCCACCCCATAATTTAGCTAAATCATCCAGTCCCACTATCCATATCCCTAGTGATGATTCTGATGACAACCTTCCCATTGCTAAGCTAAAGAGAAAAAGGCAAGAAAAGGTTGCTTCCCTACCAAAAAGACGGACAAGGGCCTCAACCAAAGAAGCTATCATCCCTGATGACCCTCCTCCTCTAAAGAAAACTACTCATAAAAGAAAAACCACTGCACTTCCTATCTTTTTACCTTGAAGACGAATGAGGAAGTCTTCTGAAGCAGCAACCATGACCACCATCCTAAATTCCCCACCTATTAGCCTAAAACCCCATACCCAACTACAGTTCCAAGGCCCTGAATCTTTACCTGTCTAACCCTCGGGTACTAAAATGCAAGATGTCCAGGATTTTGTGACATCATTTCTTTCAGAAAACATAGCTGCCACACAAGAACCAGCTACTGATTTAGCAGTTGTCACACAAGAACCAGCTACTGGTCCATTAGATTTAGATACCCAAGATGATGTACAGCATGTAGCTGCCACACAAGAACCAACTATTGATTCAGCAGTTGCTACACAAGAACCACCTGCTAATGAACAGAAAATAGACGACCTAGATGTAGCTGCCCCACAAGAACCAGCTATTGAGTCAGCAGTTGCTACACAATAACCACCTGCTGATGAACATAAAACAGATGGCCAAGACGTAGCTGCCCCACAAGAACCAGCTACTGATTCAGCAGTTGCTACACAAGAACCAACTGCTGATAACCAAAGTAACCAGCATATTGCACAACCCATAGTTGTTACACAAGAACCAGCTACTTAGCCAGCAGCTGCCACACAAGAACCATCTGCTGGTATGCAAAATTTGGATGCTCAGAATGATGTAGCTGATGATTCAGCATTTGCCACACAAGAACCATCTGTTGAGGTTCCGAATGATGACGCTGCCATGGAACAACATGCCTTTCATTCACTGGAATCAGCTACTGAGACTCCCACTGTTACACAAAGTCCAGTCACTTTGGCTTCCCTTCTATAGGAAAACGAGTTTTTAAAATCTGAACTCAAAGCTTATAAACAGGAATTAATAACGGCAAGAGATGCCTATGATAGAGAGCTTAAATTGTATACTTTAGCTCATGCAGCATCCGCAGCTGAGAAGAGTACACAGAAAGAACAATATAATGAATATATGTGTAGTCAATGTGGTAATATTTATCATCAAGCTGGTTATAAAATAGTTGAAGTTCCATTGCCTGGAGCTACTCCTGCATTTACTTCTATGGCAATTAAAAAGGAACGCCCTACTGTTACACAAGAACCAGTAGGGCCTTCAAAGATTTTTGAAAAAGAGGTTAAACCACAAATACCTCGGCCTACTCTAATTGTTAAAACTGAAAGTCCTGTACCACGACCTACAAAAACTACGTTCACTCAGACTGAATCACGGCCTACAAAGACTCTGTTTACTCAGACTAAACCTCGGCGTACAAAGATTGTTTTCACTCAAACTAGCAGCACTCAAGCACAAATGGATAAATGGAAGAAAGATTATGTTATGTCGTAAGAGAAGATTTTGCAGGAGCACAAATCATTGTGGCAAAACCATATATATGCAAATTGGGAAGTTTTGGAACAGTCTCGTGCGCAGAGCAAGGAAAATAAACAGTTAAAAACCAGATTGTCTCTTATGTTTGATCTGGTTCAAAGACTACTCGCCACCAAGAAACCATTCTCTAATTATTCTGTGTTTCTCACAGAACACTTAGTGTTCTTCCAAGTAAAGGCAATCAGAGATGGGCGACCTCATGAGGTATCTACACCTCAATCGTTTGTCAAAACTTTCACAGAGGCATCAATCAGTGAATAAAATTTACTCTGTGAACTGTACCTCCATAGTGAAGCCATGCCTGAGGATAGAAAGCTTAATCTGATCCCTCTGGTTGGTGACATTCAAATTAGAGCCTTTATCTCTTTCCTGGCCTATCAGCTCACATGGAAAAATTCCTTCCTTTCAGCAAAACACAATGAAGATAATCGCCTTCTGTGGATTCGATCCGAGCCATAGAATGCTGCCATTTTTGTCGCTGAATATCGTCAATTTTTTAAGGAACCAGGAATGATCGAGCATATCAAAGAGTTATAGGTAGCAGTCTTAAAATACTGCCAGCATTATGTCAAAGCCAAGGGAGTTCTTGCCTTACAGGAAAACAACCTATTTTGGGAACAGTGCCCTAAGGAGAGAAAGGAATATCATCCCTTTAACCCTCTTAATTTTCAAACAACAATTTCACGGCTATCTAACTATGTCAAATGCGTTCAACAGTGTGCCAAAAAATTGTTAGGATATCATTTTCATTTCCCTCTTTTATGGCTGCTAGCATAGCAATATAAGGCTTACTTTAGGTTGTCCAAAAAGGAGGAGCTCGCAGCATGGCAGAGATTACAGAATGTTCATGGTTTTAGAGACTTGGTTGATAGCACCTTCTATACTTACTGTCTAAGTAATTTTCACTGTACATCCCAGTACTCGGGCTCAGATTCAGAGTAAAAGTTGCATGAGGACATGCAACCCTTTCATTTGGGGAGGATGTTAGGACCTCACATTGTCCCTTTTTTACCATACATTTTGCTATTATGTCATCCTTTTTCAACCTATATTTAAAGTCCTTGTTATTGCTTTAACCCAATTGTTCCAAAGTCCACGTTGCTGAAACTGCCTGGAGACTGCAAGATTACTTCTACAGTTGCTGAAACAGTAAGAACGACATGCAAATCCCACGGCTGAAACAATTGTGATTTGCATTCTAGATTTGACAGCAACAGAAGAAGATCATCGAAGGAGCTGCTACACTGGATGTAATGACCATGATCCAAAGTCAGCATTACTGTAACAAAATTTTGTTGATGGGAAAACTAATTTCCCTATTTTTGTATATTGGGTTAAAATAGGGCTTACAATGTAATCTATTGTAATGGATGTTTCCTCTTTAAAAAGAGAAGACATCTACATTAGAGGGAGACGAACAGACTGCGGGAAGATCTAGCTTAAGAAACATAACTAGAATCTTTTTGTAACATGACATATTGATGGATGAATAAAATATTGTTCTAAACATTTCTTTCTAGTTCTTATTTCCTGGGGAATCTTGTGAGAAGGACAGGGCCCACCTTCATCACAAGATTCACCAATTATATTCCTGCAGTGTGTTAAGTGTGTTTCTTACCCATACCTTGTTATAAGTTCTGTTTACTGGATGTTACTTATGCATTATTGTTGAACTCTATTTTCTTTATTTGATCACTGCGTTTTTATGAGAGTTTTGTTGCCAGTTGAGTTTACAGAGTGGGTTGACAAGCTTGGTAATCAGAAGTGGGTGCTGAAGATTCCTACTTTAGGAATAGGGTCCTGTTCTCTGTTACATCATAACTAGTGCTTTCCTTTGCAAATTGATTCCTTTTTCATTAGATAACTCTTTTAATGAAATTCAACATTCTTTGGTAATTATCTACAATAGATTGTTTTTGTTGTAACTCAGAGTGGAGCTTCAGTTTTCTTAGAGCAAGGTGTAACTAGTTTATTTATTACTACAACTCTTATTGCTTTTAAGATTGAGTACATATAGTACGTAGTTGCCTTTGAAATAAACAGACTTCCCTGGGTTGACAATTTATGTAGCACTTGGTTGTTTGAATTAATAAGCAATTAAAGTGACCAACACTTTGCATAGAGTGCTTATACAGTGGCACTCTCCTCATGGCTTCCCTCATCCTATTTTGGGAGTGATACTCCCTGATCCGTAGGCTGTGTGGCAATGTGTTCCACCTTCTTATGTAGGCATGAATGCAGTCATCTCCAAACAATCTCTCCATGTCCTCGAAATGTGCAATAGCCCGGGCCTACTTATCAACATAGTCAGGGACAAATTGAGGATTAGCTGCAAGGTGTTGGTGGGCATAAATGAGAGCCATGGGTTCTGCTGGTTTTGTTTTTGATGTCTTTGATTTTGTTTTCTCCTCTGCTTGCTTAAATTTTGCCTTTCCTGTGGCAACCTTTTCCTGCACTGTCTTAGGCTTCTTCCTTTTGGTTCTTGGTCTCTTCTTTTTCTCTGTTGTGGTTTTACCCTTTTCTTCTTTTGATTCTTTCTTCTTCTCTGCTTTAGGCTCATCTTTGGTGGTGCCATGTTTCTCCTCTCCTATCTGGTTTCCTTCTTCTTCTCTGTGGGGTTCCTCTTCTTCCAATTGAGTGTTCTTTTCTTCTTCATGGATTTCCTTCTTAGCTTCCTCTTTTTGTCCCTCCTCTTCACTTCCAAATGGACTAAGGTCATCAATGAGAGTTTTTATATCATCCTCTTTAGTCATGTTCCTTAAAATATCCCAAGCTATGGGGATTGTGAAAGTGTGGAGGGCATCCTCCACCAACAATTTAATTAGCCCATGGTGAGCCAATTGGTCTGGAACCCCTACCTTCAATTTGGTGCTAGATTCTATTAAGGATTGAAGGAGAAAATATGGAATTTTGAGTTTTCTGGATGCAGGAAGGTCCATGCCATATCTTAGTTCATGTAACAGTCTGAAATGATACCCATAAACTATGTTGTATCTTCCTTCACAAGAGATATATTTCATGATCTGATAACTGACCTCACCCCATGGATAAGGTATACGTGTCCTCCTGATGCCATTCTTATCCTCCACATGATGTTCATTATGCTGAAAAAAGGTCCTTTTGGCCACTTGACCCAGTGATTTTTGTTCTTTGCTCCAGGGTAGCCCAAGTAGGAGACCGGTGACCCTACTGATTAATTCTGATGCGAGTTCTATGGTTAGACCCCTGAAACTGACAGTGGCATGGGCTTTTGAGTGAGGTTTTAAAGACAATAAAAATTCCTCTGTGACTGCCTCATCATACACATGAAATTTTTCAAAGAAAGGCATCCAATTTTCCCTGGTAAAGAGGGCTACCACTTTTGGATGTTCCTTCATCTTAGTTGAATTCAGAGGCTCCTTTCTCATAAAACCCCCTGTCATGATGTTCAGAGACTGCTGCAATGTCTCAGGTGAGGAGGAAGGCAGCAAATTTCAAACCCAGAAATGGAGGAATAGTTGAGGTTTTCTTTTTGGAACCAGAGAGAGAGTTTTTCGTGTTCTTCCTTGTTAACAAAAACAAATTGCAACATTCCTCCTTCTAAACTTTGTTCTTAAACTTAATTTACTTCTTGGTCTGTTTGAGGGAAATAATATCTTAAAAAACAGAGAGTATACAAGACAACGTTTTTTATTTCACAAAATAAGCAGACTACCCATTGCAAGTTCAGTTTTTTCAGGCTTAACTTCTAGAGTTGCATCATCTCTTTACATAGGAGAGTACCATGAAGGAGAAAGAGACAGTATTTTAGTGCAAGGAGCAAATGGAGAAACTGTATATATATATAATATAATATAATAAAGTATATAATAATATATATATATATATAATATAATATAATAATATATTATATATATAATATATATATATAATTTAAAAACACAGGTAGACTCTGTTCTCACTTTCCTTCCCTTTTTCAACTCAATACTTCGCTTCAAATCCCACGACCTTTTATATATATATGGAAATGTAGAGTGGGTTTTACTGAGCCTACCTTTTCGAGCTTGAATTTGCATAAAATCCTAAATTTTCCTCTGCGATGCTGCTCACTGACCCTCCTATAGAAGGGCTTATGTAGGGCTGTGTTTCCGCTCATGTAGAGTCTGATAATGCTCCTGTAGAGCCTGATAAGTGGAAGGGTTCTGAAGCTGAGAGAGAGCGACTATTTTGAGGCTCTAGAGGTGGTAGGTAGGTTGCTACAGCCGAGAGCTCGTCAATACAAATGAAAACAAAGGTGGTGGAGGCGATTGACTGCAGCATACTTAAGCTTACGGGAGTGTTCTACGGTGACGAGGTGAGGTGACAGGAAGGGTACGTTATCACCATCCGGACCATTGGTCCCTACTTCAGTGCCATTATGAAACTTCATGCCGCCTTCCCGCAATCACTTCCATCATTCCCGTTAGATGCCACCACTACCTGTTTTGAGTTTATTTTCCCAAGTGGACTGATCACACGTGCTGATTGCACCCACTGAGCGCTGTTTGGACTGGATGAGGCGTTGTTTGAACTGGACGAGGCGCTGTTTGAACTGGACGAGGGGTGTTGTTTGAACTGGACGAGGGTGGCAAGTTAGCTGGCCACCAATCTCATTTAATCGCAACCATCTCACTTGTCCATGCAGTTTTTAAATTATACTCATGCAACAGAGGAACGGGTTTAGTCACTTACCTGTTAGTCGCTACCGTGTTGTTGCATGCTCAGACTTTAGCGTTCTATTCATGGATTGCTGCTGCTAGCACCTATGGCTTTTGAATTGGTGGCTCGGCTACCTCATATTGGTGATCTTTTATCATGACTGACTCCTTGCATGTTTTATAAATCTGTGGCTGCATTGACCCTGCCTCTGGAGCTCAATTTTTAAGGAGATCGGCTACTACAAGAATCCTGCAGGATTTCCTGTAACTGCTTCTCCCTCTAAAACTTTTGGCTGAGGCTTGAGCAAGGAATGGAGAGATAGTTGAGGAAGGTTGTATCAGTTAAGGAAAAGCAACTGGTATGCACTAGGTAAGAGTTAAGTTAATGGTGCTGCTTGTTTATTCTTCATTTTTTTTAAACAAAAGAAACAGGATTTTTGTGTTTTATGTGCAGGGAAGAAAGAAGAGAGTGGAAATGCAGTGGTACAGGTATGGAATGGAGAGTAAGGAGGATGAATGGTGGCAGGGGAGTCCACAGGTCTTCTGGACAAGTTTCTAGCACTTTGATCCTTTTCTTGACTTGATTTTGAGCTTTCTGTGGTTTCTACAGGAGCCTCCTATAGAATGCACAGAGCCTCTTGTAGGATGCATAATTTCCAGAACAGGTGAGACCAGGGACTGGGAAGAGACAATAGCGATGGAGAAATGGTCTATCAGAGGTGTATTTGGCTCGACCTTGTCCCTTTTTTTTCGGTGGCCCTCCTACAACCTGCAATGCATTCAAAAGAAGTTATTTTTTTTTGTTCTTGTTTTTTCTTTTTTCTTTTTTCTCTCTCTCTTTTTTTTTTTTTAAGAGACATTTGGGGTGCCTCCAGGAGTTTTTCACCCTCACTGCCTACCCTAGGTGCCTCCAAGGGGAGGTTTTCACCCAGGGATCTTTTATTCTCCTCATTTTATTTTTTGGTTTTTTATTTTTTTTTAGGGTGTAAGTGGAGTGGAGGCAGAGACTTGCTTCACTACCAACACTGTTTTACTTAGATTCTCAATGAATTCTTTCTTGGAGAGGGGCTTCCTATAGATTTTCAAACTATGCCTATTGACAAGCATGGGGATGGCTTCTTCATCGATGGTCGTGATCAGAACTGAACCATTGTCATTGCACCTTTCTACTGTGTACGGTCCCAGCCATCTTGTCCTCAATTTGCCCTTGAAATATTTATACCTTGAATCATATAGCAGTGCCCACTCTCCTTCTAAGAATTGTTTCTCTTTTAGGTGTCTGTCATGCCATATTTTCCTTTGAAGCTAGACTACCTCTGAGTGGAGAAGGGCCTGCAATCTTTGTTCATCCAATCCATTTAGCTGAAGTAACATTTCCTTTTGTGCATGGTTGAGATCTAGGTCCAGCTGAGCTGCCATCCTTAGTGTGTTATATTCAAATTCTATTGACAGAAAATCCTTATTCCCATAGACCAACTCATAGGGTGTGAATCCTGTGGTGGTATTTCAAGTGATGTTATAGGCCCAGGTGGCCTCAACCAATCGATCTGCCCAATATTTTCCACTGCTGCTCACTACCTTGGTCAAAATTCCTTCGAAAGCTCTGTTAGTGACTTCCACCTATCCATTTTCTTGCGGATGATAAGGGGTGGAATTTCTGTACTTAATTTTGTGATGTGTGAGCAGGTCTTCAATCAGATTCGAGGTAAACTAACTCCCTTGATCTGTGACTAATTCTCTTGGATATCCAAACTTGTAGAATATATTCTCTCTCAAAAACTCGGCTACTTTTTCTTTTGTTGCTGCCTTGATCACCTTTTTTTGCCCATTTTGTCAGATAATCAGTGCACATGATGATGTAAGATTTCTGCTTTGAAGGATGGTTGAAAGGACCCACAAAGTCCATGCCCTACTTCTCAAATGGCTCGAGAGTCACTTGAGGTTGCAGGGGCATCTCATCCCTTGGAGTAGGTTTCCCCATCCTTTGACATCGGTCACATTGACTGATATATCTCCTTACATCTTGATGAAGAGTGGACCAATAGTAACCCACTTGCAGGATTTTGAAGGCAGTACTCTTTGCTGCAAAATGGCCCCCACAGGGCCCATCATGACAGGTTAGGAGAATGTCAAAAACTTCCTCCTCCTTGAAACATCTCCTCAAAACCTAATCTGGGCCAAGTAAGGAGATATAAGTGAAAGAGGCACTTTTCCTCACGATCTTGCTCTTCTCTTTTGAGGATAGGTGTGGCGGGAACAGTGCGGAAACCAAGCAATTTGTTATATCAGCAAACCATGGAGAGAGTATTGAGATAGAAAATAGGTGTTCATCTGGCATTTGATCATCCACCATTCCTTCTTCACCTACAGGCAGATCTATTTTAGACAAAAAGTCAGCAACAACATTTTCCTTACCTGGTTTATCTACAATGGTTAAATCAAATTGCTGCAATAAAAGCAACCATCTACTAATGCAAGCATTTACATTTGGTTGGTTCATTAAATACCTAATTGCAGCATGATCAGTGTGTACAAATGTTTGATAGCCGGTGATGTAGTGTCTGAACTTTTAGGGAATGGACTACAGCTAGGAGCTCCTTTTCAGTTGCTGTGTAGTTTAATTCTGCCTTCGACAAGTTTTTACTTACAAAATATATGGCATAAGGCAGCTTCTCATCAACTTGCCCTAAGGCTACTCCTATCACTTTGTTCGAGGCATCTGTATGAATGTGAAAAGGTAGGGCCCAGTTTGGACCTCTCAAAATTGGGGTAGTCACCAGTTTGCTTTTCAAGGTATCCAGAGCCTCTTGACGGTTGTCAGTCCATATGAGCTCAACATCTTTTCCCAAAAGACCAAACAATGGAGAGGTTAGCTCACTGAAATCCTTAATGAATCTTCTATAATACCCTGCTAAACCTAGGAAACTTTGAACATCTCTTACCTTTTAAGGAGGTGGGACCCTTTGGATGATGGTAATTTGTTGGGGTCCACCTGTAATCCTTGCGGAGAGATTGCATGACCTAGCACAATCCCTTCAATCATCAGGAATTCACATTTTTTCAGGACTGAGGGACAGGTTCATTTCAATACACTTGTCCAAAACTTTTCCCACGTTAGACAAAGCTTCCTGGAAGTTAGAACCATAAGGGGTAAATTCATCCATATAGATTTCCACTGCATCATGAACCAGCTCAACAAATATACTCAATACTGCTCTCTGGAAAGTGGCAGGAGCATTGCACAAACCAAAAGGAAGGACCCGATATGCGAAGGTACCCCAAGGACAAGTGAAAGTGGTCTTATCTTGGTCTTCCAGGCTGATTTGGATCTGGTTGTACCTGCTAATCCCATCTAGGAAGGAGAAAAACTTATTCCCTGCCAGGCCATCTAACACTTGATCTATGAAAGGCAAAGGAAAATGGTCCTTCTTGGTGGCTTGTCTGGGATGTCCCTTGCATTCCCTGCTGGTAAGGTCTGGGCCCATGTGGCCTCCTTTGGTTCCTGAAATAGAGTGGTTCAATGGCTCCTTCGGCCCCTTGGCATGCAGCTTTAAGTCCTGGCAAGGAAGGGCACTGATTCGTAGAATGGTCTTCTTCACAGACTGAACACACTTCTATATAGTTCAATGGACATTCTTTCCGAGGATGCCTTCTGGTGCATCTAGGGCAAAAAATGTTCAAAGCCCTTTCTACTTCCTCTTGTTTACATTTGATATGCAATGTATCCATTTGCATGGCAAGAGTCTGCATCATCTCGCTCTCGAAATCTTCCAGCAGATTTCCAAATTCACCTCTAAGGGATGAACTAGATGAGGATGTACTGGCTAGGGGCTGACTTCCCCTACCTCTCTTTCTGGCTACCCTAGAATGGTTTCTAAACACAGTCTTTATGTCTTCATAAGATAGTTGGTAGATATCCCCCCCAGCTAGCAAATGGAGGGTATCTAGAAGGTCTTCCGGGACTCCTCTAAGCAGGACCAACTTCAGATATTTGGGGTCAAGTGTGCATTGGCCCTTTTATAACTGAGTTGAAACCTCTCTTCATAATCTTCCAAGGATTCATCGCTTCCCATGGTCATTCGGAATATTTCTTCCTTGGTATCCTTTGACCTACAGTGGTCCTGGTATTTGTTATTAAAGGCTTGCTGCATCTAAGCCCAAGTTGTGATGCTATTGCCAGGTAACCCCATGAACCAGTGCAATGTCACATCCTTGAAGGTAGAAGGAAATAGTTTCAAATTCTGCTCATCTTTTGCATAGTCATAGGTTCGACAAATAACGGAAAATTCAAACAAAAAGGTATCAGGATCTTTGGTAGTCAACCCATGGAAGTGAGGTAAGGCTGAAGGACTTATGTTCTTCATTTTAGTGTCCCCATTGGTCTCTCGGATGGGAAAGGTACCCTCTACTCTTTCCCCATTCCCTCTAAAGTTTCTATCTTCAGCGATGGTCTCAGGAGGGATGGTTTCTTGCTCTTCTTCTGCTATAGGATCTTCATATATCTCCTGTGGTTCACCTATAGGTTCTTCTGGATCACTGCCACCGAAGAAGAGAGAAGGATGAATTTGTGATGTGGTGGGGGTGTTGGGTAGGAATTTTCCTGAATTATCTCCGTTCTTACGAGGCATGAAAGGAAATCTCTTTTTTGGTGATTTTTGTTTTTTTTTTTCTTGTTCCTGCAAAACTAAAATGGATTGAACAACAAATTGCAACTAACTGAAATGAAATTACTAAAATGAAATTGCAGAATTGAAATGAAAGCAAGGAAATAACTAATCTACTTTGCTGGAATGGAAATTGCAGAATTGAAATGAAAGCAAGGAAATGTCTAATCTACTTTTGTTGAAATGGAAATTGCAGAATTGAAAGGGTTAATCTAATTTTGCTGAAATGGAAATTGCATAATAGAAATGAAAGCAGGAAATGCCTAATCTACTTTGCTGAAATGAAAATTGCATAATTGAAATGAAAGCAAGAAATGCCTAATCTACTTTTGCATAATTGAAATCACAGAATTGAAATGAAACAACTACTCTACTTTTGCTGAGATAAACTACTTAGTATAATGTTGCAGTAGAAAATAGAAGAAAGTAGTAATCACAAAATACTCTGACGCTTCCTTGGAAACGACGCCAAAAAGTGGTGAGCACCAATATTGCAGCGATAATGTTGCAACTCTTGTGGCTTCCTACTTTACTTTTATCAACCCAGTAGTTCGTAACAAGCTTGGAGGTGACGGTGTTGTATGCATAAGTACTAGCTCTTACTGCAGGCTGTCACTTGGTCAGCTGGCGCAAGATTGCTAGGAGCTTAAGCCAACTTCTATGAATTCTCAAAAGCAGTTTTTAATTGTGATGAAATAAAGCTAACTCTACAAAGGCTATTCTATTTGCAAAAAGAGAAGGAAAACTGAAATGTAACACAAACCCTAGAAAACCCTAATTTACCTACTAACCCTACTTTTGCAGGAAAAGAGATGAAAACTAATGAAATGAGTGCCACTGGCTATTGAAAAGGTAAATTGCATTTATTCAAGGTACTTCTGAAAAGAAATGAGAATAAAACATCTTTTTGTGCTTTTGAGTGTTTTTATGTGAAATTATTATGCTTGTGATTTATCTTGTTGTGTTTGTGCAGAGGTTTGGTAGCGAAGGAAGATGGATTTGGCTTTTGTAGAGGTGGAGGAAGGTGTGGAGAGGTCCTAAAAATCCCCTAGTACCCTTCTGAAGACTTCCATTACAATCAGATTTTGAAAAACCACTTACAGGGAATTCTACAGGAGACTGTAGGGGATCTACAAGAGGAGGTCGAGAGCTATTTTTGGAGTTTTGAAGGTGGAAAAATGATGGGAAAGGGTAACTCAAGGCTAGATGAAGGTGCTGAGGTGTCTTGAGATTGTCAAGGAAGATCAAGAAAGAACATGATGGTTGGATTTGTTCAAATGGAAAAAGGGAAGCTTATGGAGAAAAATGCAGAAATTAGGGCAGATTGGCGACATGTTGAGAATGACTTGGGAAATCTGTGGGAAGTGAGCTGGTGCTAGCTGATTTATGGATGTATGGTGAGCTGAGGTGTCCTACAAGAGATCTGCACATCTACTTACAAAAAAATGATCAAATAAAGAACTAAATATACCATGAAAACAAAAATTTCTCTAGCTTGACCTAATTTCTAACCTACAAACAGAAAATGCTGAACAATAACCTTTGAACAGAAAAACATGCAAAGATATCTATGGTAAAATAATAGGAAATGATCTAGGCAACTGAATCTAAATCAATATATCAATCTTTCATAATCAAGTCATCACACTAGCAGTTGCATGGAAGAGCAAAACTGTGTTCTTAGTGGCAGCAATAGTGCCTTGACCTCAAATCATAGTCCCAAAAAGGGAGAAAGGATATCAGGGCCTGTTGTTGGCCTTTTTGAATCTTATTCTATCACTGCATTAACCTACTTGAGTAGCTGAAACAAAAACAGCTATGCAAACCATCAAAAGCAACCTAATCTAACAAAGTAAAATGAATCTACGTAACATAAATTAACTCATGAATTGAAGCAAAAAAATATAAGTAAAAAGAAAGAGGTGTTGGGCAGCTTGGGTTGAGCCCTAACCCAAGATCTTTAGCCCTTTGAAATAGATCAATGTTGGCTCAAAAAAAAATTCATCTTCATTATCAAAAATAATAGTCACATTACATGAACTATTCTCAAAAAGAAACTCGAAAATGAGCTAAACAAGTGCTGCAAAAAAGTGCGAAAAATATACTAATGACTGGCTAACCTACTAAGGCTCTAAGCCCCCTTATTTATACAAATGGAGTCCTCCAATATTCCTCCTAAAATCAAGGAGCTCGGCTTCCCAGAACTAGAGATAAACAACAATCCTTCTTTACTTACTCGGCTGCCCCTTGGAATGTGGACCTTTGTGCTCTGAGTTGCTGATGGAGGATTCGAGGAAAGGGGTCATAAATGAAGGAGACACCCCCCTACAAATCCTCTTCTCTATTTCCCTTGAGTATTTGCTGCCATTTGCTCATAAATCCCTTGACTTTGTCCAAAATTGGCCAAAAAATCTGCATAATGCACACATTAGACTACATGGCAAAATGACTAACCCAAGTCACTCTATTAGCATAAATATATTCAAAAACATGCAATAAACTAATGAGAATGGTGGATTAATTCAAATTAAGAGGCAAAATGAGCGCATATAATTACCCATTTTTGGGGCTCATCAATGATGCACCCACCACTTGACTTGTATGCCCTCCTTCAATATCTATAATCCTTCAAGGCTACCATCTTCCCTTTTGTATATATTTTAATGTTATTCACGATGCTCTAATTATTCCTCTTCATATTGATAGCCATGTGTGATATATTTTGACACTTTATTTCCCTACACTTTATTGATATCCTTGAAATAGCATTCACAACCAATGACATGTAAAATTGTAAAGAAATACATGTTAAAAAATTACAAAAGCTAAAGCACATACACTCATAATATTTTTAAAATAATTATTTAATATTTTTTCCGAAGGAAAAAAAATCCATAATTGCATTCATTAAAAATGATGAAATCCAAAACTGATATACAATATAACAAACAAATAAACATATATGTACCATCCTTGAAGGCTTTAAAAAAATTACTAAAACTTGAGACAACTACAATCAATTAAAGAGAAAGCATAAAAATAGGTGACCAAAATTAACATCAAATCACAAAAAATCTATTAAATGAACCAGAGAAGATATTTTTCAGGAGTTCATGTGTTTTCTTCCACTCTAAAAAAGTCCTTATATGGCCTATGGTATAAGGCATAACTAGTCATTCATTCACGAAGTTCTGAGATCTCCCAAGGCCCTTCATCCATTAGAAACCCTTTTTTTGAAATATGAGATGCTTTTTTGTTTCTTTCCCTATAAATATGACAGGAAGATAAAAAACTTAAAGAGTTCTTGAGCCGAATTGCTTCCTCCACTATAGGAAAAAGTAGAATGTTCCTATAAACTTGAGTGTTATTGAGCCAAATTATAATAAACATGGAGTCACCATAGACTTGGATTTGAGAGCAACTCTTTGCTAAGTTGAAGAGAAGCATATTTTTGCATGCAATAATTTCAACCTTGTTGTTGGATCATGTGTCGAAACCCATCCTAACATGGAAAAAGTGTGAATCTAAAAGGTATAAACTAAAGCCTCCACATAGCTTCACCCTAAGTGACTAGATGCTCCATCAAAAAATGCTCGAGGTTTGGAGTGATCAAGGTTTTTTAAAATGATGGCCCAAGGAGGGGCTACCCTTTTTCTTATGTTGAGTGGGCCAAGATAGCAAGAGATTCCACAGTAATGCATTCAAAAATAGAGGATTTATCTTGAAATATGGCTTTATTATGAGCCATCTAAACCCTGTAATTTATGATCAAGGGCATGGCTTTGAAGGCCCAACAAGATAGGTGGGACAACAATCCCATCCATGCCCCCTCTAAATCCCCAACTACCCACTCCCCTGAATGGCCCACTACCAATTTGCAGACCCGTCATACCTGTTGGTATAAAGGACATTTCATGAAGATGTGAGTTATAGTTTATTCATCATTCTTACAAAGAGAGCACCACACGGACCCAGACATATATCATTTCTTGAGAATATCCCAAGTGGGGACCTTATTTCTAGCATACACCACATAAATATTTTGAATTTTGTTGGACAGTTAGCCTTCCACAACACTTTCCACCACCAATTGATATATACATCCACTCTAATGTCCATGAGAGATATGTATGAGTTTAGGAGTGTAAAAGCCAAAAGGAGAAGTGATCTATACTAACTCGTCTTCTTTATTTGTCAACTTGATATGATTAGCTTATAAGGCATTCAAAAAAACATTCCATGCTTCATTTATATCACTTTCAATGCCTAAATCATTTTTGAGATCCAACCTTCATTCTAGATCGAAGTAGCAGATGGATTTACAATGTGGGAGAGTTTGGACAAACCTTTGCCTCACAGGAATTCAATTAGAAGGGGCGGGAGAATATGAATTAATCCACTTCCAGACCAAGGGTCAAGGCGTAATCTCACGTGGTTCCCCTTGCCTATTTTTCATGCCAATCCATCATTGATAGTTTCAAATGATTTAAGAACAACCATCCAAATCATATAGATATTCACATGGGATTGTTGATTCTCATAATCTATTCCTCCAATGAGCTTGGTGTTGAAAATGTAACTATTGTCAGTCTTCATAATGAAACTCAAATGTACTATTCATGAAATTATTACATTCATTTATTATATTCATTACTATTATTTTATTTTTTGTCAAAGAATGTTCTTCATGCTTATAGAGTTTATTGGGTCAAAAGAAAATTTATTATGAGTCAAAGAAATGTAATTGAGTCAAACTTCCATTTGGACCTCTTGTAAGATTTTTATTTTTTTTTCTTGGGTCAAAGAGTCAATTTTTCCTCCATAAGACCAATTCATCCCTCCTATTTAAGTCAGACTAAAGAGGAGCCTATTGAACCTCTTGGACAAGTATAAATAGAAGGCATTTCAACCTCATTTGATCACTCAACCAATCGCTCAATTTTTGTGCAAGAAGAAGAAGAAAAATCAGCGAAGTCAAAGGAGAGAGGAGGTCAAAGGAGAGAGAATATGAATTGATTTATTCCCCAATTTATGTTCACACATGTGATTTCTTCAGTGGTTTTCTAAGGTTTATATAGGGCCAAAATTTCAGGAATTGACCAAAATTTAGATATTTGACCAATGTTGACTTTTGTTGACTATGACTTGTTGGAGATGGCTTGGATAGTTTACTTGGGTTTGTTTGGAAGTCTTAGTCTCATTCTTGGGTCTTGGATATCTCAGTTTGATCCGATTTCATAAGAAGAGGATTTTCTTGGGTTTTTCCCATTGTGGGGTTTTTTGCCCTGGCTTGGAGCCTACATATTTGGGTTCTTTGTCTCTTGTGAACTTCATGTTTTGTACTTTTGATAATTTTTTGATGAATAAGAGAACATAAATTTTAATAAGAATCCAACAAACAATCACAAGTAATTGTGAAGACAAAGAAATCAACCCTAAACTACTAGCATCCTAATTTCTCAACATGTTATCATACTTACGATTAAAAGTAGGTTGTATGAATATCACATCCTATTGGCTTTTTTGAAGAAACACTTGCAGTAACTAGACTTGAAGAACATCATCATTCACTTTTTAAGACATCATTGTAGTATCTATAATTCAAGGACATTCTTAGAAGTTGAATCAGTACTCTTGATATTTCCTCTTCCTTTACAAGTAAGTACTCCTCTATACTCCAAATCCAAGTTTGAGACTGAGGTCTAAACCATTTGTGCAATAGGTTTGGATCTTTATAACATCTTCTTGAAGAAATAAAACCACCTAATGCAAGGCATCACTATAAAATGAAAATTCTCTGAAAACTATAATTTTTCTAAGGAATGAGAACTTTTCTAAGGAGATTATTCTCTATGAGTGTGACATCTAAAGTGCAAGAATACATGGCTTGATCAAGGTTTGTGAACTTTGTGATCAAATTTTGAGATAAATGTATGAGTTATGCGATCAATATGTTATGCTAGAAGAATGAATATTGTGAGTCATACTCTATACAAGAAGGTTGAAGTTTGTAATTTTCTCCTATTTACAAATATCCAAACTTCTGATGTATGTACTTGTAGGCCAAAATTTCTAAATTAACTACAGTGGAACAGAGACATTTTTTTTAGATCACTTTTGTTGGACCAATAGACTGTGGATGGGATTGAATTATGGTGGATCATATTTGAGACCAAGACCTTGTAACATATAAAATATGATGAAAAATTTAGGTACTATATCATTTCAAAGAGCTCTTTAATGATCCCTCTAAGAAAACTTGGCATCCAAATTAATATTGCATCACATCTCTATATCTCCCGAGATCTCCATGACAATATTCAAAGATTACTATGACATATGTGCACTACATATCAAAAGAATATTGTGCAACATACTATTGAGATATTCGATTCATCAGTGGAATAACAGATAGATCAAGGACATGACATGCAGGCTTAATGGTATACAAGCTTCAATGACATCTTCTATATGTGACATATGAAGGGGTATCTTCGGAGGTTCTAAATCTTTTGATAATTTTCTAAAGGGGTTTATCTATGATAATGTATGTCATGATATCCAAGGATTATATAAGTTAAATAACTATGTTTCAAAGATCAGAGACAAGCATATGAACTAGGTATTCATTCACTTATGAAAAAAAACTATCTGAAGCAATTGACAACTCGTAGAGGAAAGTAATTCCATAAGTATAGAGGCCATATGAGGGAGTCTATTATGGTACAAGAGGGAAATTATCTATTAATGTGAGCTACAGATACAAGCACTCATTATAATACCAAATAGCAACACTTGACATTCAAGCCTCCTATAGAACTAAAGTACTCTCTCTTGAAGACAAAATCTCTCTAGGATTCATCTCAATGATTCGTATCAAAGTCTAAAGATAGACATTAAAAAATCTAATGGCAACATCTCTAACACAAGGAATGATGAAGGATTGTGATGAGAATGTATATATAAGGATCACTCATGCGACACAAATATATGAGGCAACTTTACAAGGAGGACGATTTATATCAACGAAGTTGACCTATCTTTGAAGCCAAGATAAAGGTAGGAGCCCAGAGAAATCTAGACCGAGATATTGAAACTCTATGGAATAATTGTGACATTAACATTTGAAGCTTATATTTTTTATACTAGCACATGTAGTAGAAGATGGAGGACCTGAAAAGGAACCTATAGCCAAATACCCCAAGGATCTCTACTATTGAAGTATCTAGCATGTACTAGGTTTGCAAGAAATTTTGTTTTCATTTCCTATAGAAATTAGAGTAGCGGCTACAACATCATTTGAAGTGTAGAATATTTTTGGATTCGCAAAGTAGTTATGAAGATATAGAAAAAGCATTTCAAAAAATATACATGGAATGAACACTCAATTGCATTTCATTCATTATCATTGTTAACAAGCAAGATATACTAACAACAATACATAGCGGAATCAAGGTCATTATGCAACAGTACAAAAGTCTTTCCAACATGATATTTTGTTTCAAGTAATAGTCTAGTGATACTACCAAATTTTATCATTTGAATGGAAGAATCAAGAGAATGTAGCAGAAGTCTATTCTACTAAGAAACATTGAAGCAGTCTAGAAGTATGAAAGTATGAAGATAGTATAGAAACAACATGGAATCATAAATGAAGCATTTATAATCACAAATAAGGAATGTCATCATTCATGGAAATCATCTTCAAAGAAGGTTAAAGTAGCATTTCATTCAAAAGAACTAAACAACAGCATGAAAGGAAGAAGTATGCCTATCTTAGAAAATTTTGTTCATTAGATATCTAGAAAAGGACTCATATCCTTGGAGGGAGTTGAAGGAAAAATATGATGCATTAACTACAGTTGGGAAGAAATTCAATAGCATAACATGATATTTTTGGTCAAGACACATCTCTCATAGAAAGTTGGAAGAAAATTCAATATATTAAAGTTCTCCTTGATGGTTGACTAATACTTCTATGACAAACATCACTAGCCTTGGTCTAGAATCTGAACACATAATTGGAAGAAATTATATATGAAGAAAGTAATGTTAACCTCAAACAAAGCTAGTTGTAGAAATTGACATGAAAGAACCTACAACTTGACTAGAGGCCCTTTTGGCAACTAATAATGATATTCATATTATGGTATGGCTTCTCGAAAGATTATATAACAGATGTATGTATAGAGGTAGAAAAATAGACAATTTGTTGGATTATATCGTTATACTGACAGTTGTTTGGTTTGATGCAGGAACGCTTTGATTGGGTTGAATGTAACAACCAACATTCGTATACATAACGCAAATCTTTAAAATACTTCAAAGACGTAAACATCCATAACAGGATAGTATTTTTTAAGACAAGTTTTCGGTGATAATCACA
>APFE030563201.1:0-58453 GCA_000404065.3 Pinus taeda
ACAATAATAATGTAAGGGCATAATAATAACAATAGTGGGCTTCTATGGGGCACAATAGTAACAATATGGGCACTACATGGGTACATCAATATAATAAGTGGGTTGCACTAATAAGGGGTTACACTAGTAGTATAGGGGCCTAACACATTGCTATTCTTTCTTGTGTTCATTTGGCAAGAAGAGCTACCAAGCTATCCACCCTGTTATGGATTCCTTATTCCTTTATTGACTCTCTTAGTCTCTTGTGCTCAGTGCTACTCTTATTTCATTGCTTACGTTGTCCTCTCTTAGTCTCTTATACTTCAGTGCTACTCTTATGCCATTGCTTACGCTGTCATCTCTAACTTTAGGGAATGGTCATATGAGATTCAACTCAACTTTTCTCTGTAGGAATCTATTCTTCGAATGTGGTGAAGAGGAATTATATTTTCTTATGCAATGAATGGAAATCTAACCAAAGGTAAAGGATGGAAACGGTGTATAGAGTGCAGTTTTTTTTTTTGAAAAAATGTATGGATGTCATCACATGAGTTGCAGATAAGTAAAATAGTAAATTCTTGTTCAATTAACATATGCTTTCAAGTTATTCCAGGAAAAGGAAAAACCTACTTACCATTTTCTGTGACCTTTTATTTCAAAATATTTCGACACTAGGCTAAATATACAACTTAAGCCTATTCAAATTTTGAATTTTTGAATCACGGATTTTCCATCATTGCAATCACGAGCAAATTTCTATCTTCCATTATTTCATCTTCAATATTTGATGAAGCATCAACTTTAATTGAAGATTTAAATCTTGATAAGTGAAATCAACCAATACATTACTAAACTTGATCTATTGTTTTAGAAAATATTTTTAGATTCAAAACACTATTTCAACAAAACACTGGTTGGTAAAAAAATAAACAAATTCAATAATATGCTCATCTTTTCTCAATTATAAATATAATAACGAACACATAATTTGATACTTGCAGATTGTGAGTGGTCACCAAATGATGAAGAATTACAATTGAAACTAGCTCAGCTTGAAGTGCAAAGAGGTTTCTTGCATTTTCCTTTTCATATTTTGAGAACAGATGACAACTAACGACATATTTCAAAAATGAATCCCCTAGAAATTCTAGCGGTTCATATGAAAACGACTCTAAACAACTGGATGTAGTGAGTGCTTCCATGATATATCAACAAACAAAGATAGACAAATGTTACTTCTAATTGATTCTTCAAAACTTAGACCAATGGTGCACCTCTTCCAGATTCGACTCTCTACCAACAACTTGTTAGCAACCTTGTTTATCTGACTATCTCCTAGAGTTAGTGGAGGAAACGCTGCCAGCTTCAAGGTTGTTCTCTGGTAACCTATCCATAAAGGTAGAATAAGTCAAACAAACCAATCAATTAGAAAAATCACAAGTTTCCACATATCTGAAGCTACCCCGAATAGCTCTGTCCAGTCATGCACAAAATTTCCAATGATGGCTACTGAATAATGATCCCGTCCTAGTTTGTGCGTCAATAATGCCTAACAGGGCAAAGAAAGTTAGTTTGTTATAACTTTACTAGTCATACTCATAATAATAATCAGGTTGAATCATCAACCACTCATGCAACAACGGTTCATGTAGTCAATCCTTCCGTCGGGCAAAGGAGGAAATGCGCTTTGAACACATTAAGTATACTAGCTTAACTTCCTTTCTAGATTTGGTAAATTGAGATTGGGTTTTGAGTTTTAATTCATTCCATTCGAAAATGGAAAAACACTGCAACAAATAGAAAAATGGGCCTGAATCATTAACAAGTATTACAGACTAAATTTACTTTCATGTACTGTACTTGTAGTGATGAGCTCTCTCTCTGATTATTGCATGTATTTCTCGTGTGATGAGAATGAGTTCTTGTGTATTACACTTGCAAATATGATTTTTGATTATTTTTTGTGTATTGATGCTTTCTGATTATTGTTGGTCTTGAGAAATGATTTATGATTATTGATGATTTGCAACGATGATTCCATATTATTAGATTTCCGATTATTGCATGTCTTTCTTTGTAGGATGCAGAATGTGTTCCTGTGGTAAGAAGAACTAGATTGAATAGGATATCTCTTGGCGGTGGAATCAATAATGTTGAGAAGGTGGGGAGATGTGTTATCCTTGAAATGACGCAGTGGCGGGTGGCAAAAAATTGCTATCAAAATATATGGCAAGTGGCAGGGAGCGATAGAGGTGGCATGAATATAAACTTTCAATAAAAAGTAACCAAGGCAATCTAGACTTTGCATAGATGCAAACAAACTATTTCAGCTCCTTGAGCTCCAAAAATTTTGGATATAATTTACCAAGCTGAATCCCAAGATGAATCCAGACTTTATTCCCCATGGACTTCACCACGAGCCATCCAAACTTTGGTTAAAATTCACAAAGTGAAATAGCAAGCAAATCCAGACATTGGTTAAAACATTTTTTGGATTTGCATATTCAACAACCCACCAATAAGACCTTGAATATAAAACTTTGGATAAAAGTGAAAAACATCGGTTAAATGCATTGGTCAACTCAAATTAACAAGGATTCAACGCCGATGCGAACGCTATAGTCCCTGCGTTGTTGCAGGCAAATGACTAATAATAGTCTCTTGTGGTGTATACTCTCAACATTTGCTTTCAGGGTCGTTCTATATGCGTTGATCCATTCATATTGTTGAACCATTTGTATATGCGTTGGTTTTGGTTCTTCATATATAATGTTCATTTATGCATTGGCACATGAGTTGGTTTATGTATAGAGTGGTGAATTATATGTGTTATATTGTATACTGAAGAGAAATGAGTTATATGTTGGTTATAAAATGTGCCGTTGTGTTGTATTTGCAAATTAATTAATACTTTCTGTGATATTTGTGAGTGATGAATTTTTATCGAAGTAGTTGTTTGAGATAGAGAGGCTGAAGCCTAATTCCAACATCAATTTTGGGGTTATTTTGATTAATTTTAGAAAACAAACTTTTATGATGGGTCTCTACTGAGAGATTTTTATCAAAGACTATTGTTGCAAGAATTTTAACTATTTAAGACTAGCTTATAATTTTATTTAATAATGCATTATCTCATCTCAATAGTTGGAGTAGTTCTCATTAGCAAAGAAAACTACCATGAATGGTCCAAAAAGATAAAGCATTCCCTTGTTTTCAATGAATTATGGAAAGTAGTATGTGAAGGAGATTGTGACAATCTGCCTACAAGTCCCACATTAGACAAAGAGCTCACCATATGGGAGAACAAGAATAACAAGGCCCATGCCTCGATTACTACATCAGTAAATGAAGACATGAGGCATCACGTTGCAGTAGTTACTAATGATTTTAATTCCTTAAAGAATTTAAAAGGCTTATATGAATCACACTCAGAGCTTAACTTAGTTCAACTAATGATCAAAATCTTCAATATTGAATTGAAAAATGTTGATACCCTTGCCCTAGCCTTTAAAATCGGAACTATTATGTATGATGTAGAAGCCACTGGAGTTAAAATGGATGTTCCTCTCACAATTGACATCAAAGCACTATATCCCACATATTCTCTCTATCTTGAATTATTACAAGCTAGTGGCCAACTTAAAGATATTACTTTTAACACTCTTGTGGAGAAGTTTGCAAAAAGAGAGAAAGATTTTGGGAAGAGGAAGACAACTACTTATTATTTTGAAGAAGCTGTGTGCCTTGCACAAAAGGAGAAGAATTAGGTACAATATTCTTCTAGAGGAAGAGGTGGCAAAAGGGGACATGTAAAGAAGAATAATAGAGGCAGGGGGGGAAACATTAGCAAGGACAAAGACCTAATATTCATTGTATATGCTGCAATAGAAATGGACATGATACATACACATGAAATATCTCTTGGGACAAAATAAAGCAAGAAAGAAATGAATAAAAAGGTAAAACACCAGATCCAGGGAAAGGTAAAGAACCTAAATCTGCTCATTATATTGTGGCACATTGCAATATTGGAGTAACTGAAGACTTGTTTAATACTTCATTTTCTTCATGGAAAGATGCATGGTTGCTTGTTATAGATACAACTTGCCACATGACCTTTTCGAAGGATTTCTTTGAAGATTTCAGTGACAATGTAGATGGAGCAATCTACTTTGCAGACAAGTCAAACATCAGGCCATTTGGACTTGGCACCATCAGGCTCAAACTGCCTAGACTCCTTGCATTAGAGGAAGTTTAAGCCTAAAAGTGGCCTCCTTAGGAAAAGTAATAAAATAATAGTTAAAATAATAAAATAGGAATTATGAATTTTGGAGGAAAAAGAAGAAAATTGTTTGTTTGTTTGTTTTTTTTCCCTCCAAAAGATTTACATGTATCTCTTTTTAAATTTAAAGGATTTTGATTAGTTTACATATTTTGTACATGAAAATTTCAAGGGAACTTTTAGGCTGCAATTTCCTCTAATTCTTTCTTTTGCGTGATGTTCTCTACCTCCTAGAGTTGTGAAGAAACTTGTTTTCCTTGGTTCACATTTGCCAGCAAGGACACTCCATTCACATGTTTGATGGAAAAGTTGAAGTGAGAAAAGAATCAGACAACACAGTTTTCATAAGAGAAATAGAAGAAGAAAGACTCTTGAAGCTGCAAGGAACGTCTGCTTGTGCACATAACTATGCATATAGTTCTCAGTATAATGAAGTTACATTTCCATCCACTCTCTTATGGCATGAAATATTTGGACATCTGAACTATGAAAACCTTACTTTATTGAAGATAAATGTTGTTACTGGTTTTCCAACCACCCTAGGAAACTGAATGAATGTGATGCTTGTATCTTAGGAAAACACAACAAACAACCATTTCATGATTCTCTTTCTAGAGCACATGGAAATATTAAACTGATTCATTTTGACTTGTGTGGCCCTATGCCTGTTCCTTCTCCAAATGGAAATAAATATATGTCAATGAATTTTATTGCTGACTATACCAGAATGTGTTAGGTATATTTTTTGAAGAATAAATCTAAAGCTTTTTAAAATTTCAAAAACTTTCGTGCATGCATTCAAAAAGATACACAATCTCATATTGGCTCTATTCATACTGATAATGTAAAAGAATATACTTCAAAAAAATTTGAAAATTATCTTCACTAGCATGGGATTCAACATCAAACAACTGTGCCTTATGATCTCCAACAGAATGGTGTAGTTGAAAGAATGAACAAGACAATCTTAAATATGGTTCTTTCAATGAGGCTTTTCAAAAATGTTAAGTTGATGTTCTAGGCTAATGAAATTCTATGTGCAATGTATATTAAAAAAATGTCCACCCCATGCTCTTAGAAACAAGAACCCTTATGGAACATGGTATGGCCATATTCCTTCAATAAGGCATCTCATGGTTTTTGGTTCCACCAACTATACCTTGATTCCTAGGGAACAAAGAAACAAACTTGGTGCAAGGATTCAAAAGTGTATCTTCTTGGGGTATTTAGTTACCTCCAAATCATACCGTATCTACGATGAAGTAAATAAGAAGTTTATACTATTTAGAGATGTGATTTTCCTTGAATCTTCCAAGAATAACAATGCTCTCAGACTTTATGCCTCTGTGATTCATGATATGTTGTTAAAATCTTCTGGAAAAATCACATTGAGAAAAGAGGGTCGACGAGTTTCGAACCCAAATCTAGGTTCATCATCAGGACCAGGATGAGGAGAAATATTAAGTGACCGAAATATATAAATCTCAAAGATGAAATGGTAAATTCCAACGGTTAAAACAAGTCAAAGCCAAAGCCAAATCATTTAATTTTTATTTTATTTTAGTTATTTATTTTTATTTTTATTTTAAAATAGATTCTAAAAATTATATTATTATAATCTATTTAAAATATAATATATATATATATATATATTTATATAATTATAATTATTAATATATATATTATATATAATTATATATATATAAATATATATATACTATATATATAATAATATTAATAATATTAGTTTTAATAATTTAATTATACTCTAATTTCTATTTTTTAGTAAAAAAATAAAATAAAAATAAAAATAAAAAATAATTCTGGTTAAACAAGTGAAGTTATGATCAAGCCAAGTCAAATCATTTAATTTATCTTTTTTTATTTTATTTTTTTTGAATTTTTATTTTTAAATAGATTTAGCAATTTATATTTATAATTATTTAATATTAACTATATAATATTAATCATATTAATTATTAATTTAATAGATTCTAATTTTCAATTTTTTAAAGTAAAAACAAAATCAACGTAAAAATAATTATTAAAAAATTAAAAAAGAAAAGAAGAAAAACATATTTTTATATACAATATTGAATAAATAAAATGAAGCTTTAAAAAAAAAAAGGAGAGGATAATAAAAACAAAATCAACATATAAAACATAACTAAAAAAACAAGATTTAAAAATATATTTTTATATATCAAATCAAGGTATAAATAAAATGATAGATTAAAAAAAAAACATTAATGGAGAGAGCAAAGAGAAGGGACCTATGAGCTATTTAACTTCCATCCATCATCTCTATTATGTGTTTTTCTCCTCTTTTCAATTTCAATGGCTTCTCTTAATTTTCGGTGATGGAAATGATAAACCCTCGCAAGGACCCTAGAATCCTCTAAGCAAATATGGTGCTTCGTTAATTCTGCATGTTTGGCTAGAGTAGATGAGCGGGTCCTAGAATACCTAAGGTCCGCTGCGTGCTCCTGAATTCATTGTGAAATGGAACGACCAGTCTCACTGATGAAGGGGGTTCCACACGAACAAGGGATTAAATAAACACCCTTCATGCATTTGGGACCAATAGGGTCTTTGAAAGATCTTAAAGAGTTACGAATGGTTTTAAAAGGTCTAAAGGTGGATCCAATCTTATGCTTCTTAAGAATTCTAGTAATTTTTTCTGTCGTCCCTTGCATAAAGGGAAGCAGGACATTAGAGTCCACCTTAGCCTCTTTTTTAAAGGGTTGGTGATCTTGGACAAAAATGATTACAAGAATAAAATGTTAGATCACCTTTGCAACAGTGGAAGCTATATAAAGCTTAATAATAACCCCATTAGAAAGGTTTCAAAGGCTGTTGCAAAGGCAATTAAATCTAATAATTCTGTAAGCTCAATTAGTCACAAGCTTATAGAAAGTAACCCTCTCATTCCTAGGATCTATGGGATTCCTAAGATTCATAAGGAAGGGGCCCCTCTTAGACCTATTGTAAATACAATAGGTGGACCTACTTATCTCCTCGCTAAGTATTTAGCTAAGAAACTTAAACCCTTAGTAGGTAAGTCTAGTTCCTTTGTTAAAGATTCTTTCTCTTTTGTTAATGAGTTGAAAGATATTGAGTTTGATCCTGATGATTTTTTGGTGAGTTTTGATATAGTTTCTCTTTACACGAACATCCTGATTAAAGAGGCTATTGAAGTTATCAATTGCTTAACGGATCCAGATTCTGCTAAGCTTGTTGAGGTTTTCCTTACCTCGACCTTCTTAAGTTTCGAGGGTGAATTCTCCCCTCTCTCCTGTGGTTGCCAATCTCTTTATGGAAGACTTTGAATCTAGGGCTTTAGCTTCTATTCATTTTAAACCTAAATTGTGGAAAGATTCACTGATGATACCTTCAACTTATGGCCCCATGGTAGGGAGAAGCTAGCTTCTTTCTTTGAGCATCTTAATAACTAGTTTGATTCCATTAAATTCACCATGGAACATGAGGTTGATGGAAGCTTACCCTTTCTTGATGTTCTCATTTCAAGAAAAGATGATGGTTCTTTCTCCCACTAGGTGTTTCGTAAAAAACCCCATAGTGAGCAGTATCTTCATGCTAATTCTCATCACTTTCCAGCCCATAAACTAGGTGTTCTCAATACTTTAGCTACTAGGGATATTCGGGTTTCAGATGAAAACCATCTGATGGATGAGAAAAACCATCTCTTTAATGTCTTCAAGAAGAATGGTTATAACAGGTTGCAAGGTTTCAGAGCCTTTTTAAAAGCTAGTCGGGGACCTAATTCTAAAAAAGAGGCTAAGGTGGACTCTAATGTCCTACTTCCTTTTATCCAAGGGACAACAGACAAACTTGCTAGAATTCTTAAGAAGCATAAGATTGGATCCACTTTAGACCTTTTAAAACCATTCGTAACTCTTTAAGATCTGTCAAGGACCCTATTGATCCCAAATGCATGAAGGGTGTTTATTTAATCCCTTGTTTGTGTGGAACCCCCTACATCGGTGAGACTGGTCATTCCATTTCACAAATAATTTAGAAGCACACAATGGACCTTAGGAATTCTAGGACTCGCTCATCTGCTATAGCCGAACATGTAGAATTAGCAAAGCACCATATTTGCTTAGAGGATTCTAAGGTCCTTGCGAGGGTTGATCATTTCTATCACCAAAAATTAAGAGAAGCCATTGAAATTGAAAAGAAGAGAAAAACTCTTAATAGGGACAATGGATGGAAGTTAAATAGCTCATGGGTCCCTTCTCTTTGTTCTCTCCCTTAGTGTTTTTTTTAATCTATCATTTTATTTATGCTTTCTTGATTTGATATATAAAAATATATTTTTAAATCTTGTTTTTTTTTTTAATTATATTTTATTTTTTTTTTTTTTTTTTTTTTTTTTTTTTTTTTTTTTTTTTTTTTTTTTAAAAATCTATCATTTTTTATTCCTTTATTTGATATATAAAATCTATTTTTGTTTTTATATATTTTAACCCTTTTTTAATTATTATTTATCATGTTGATTTTGTTTTATTATAATCTATTTTAAAATAAAAATTCAAAATAAAATAAACTAAAATAAAAATAAAAATTGAATGATTTGGACTTTGGCTTGATCTGTAACGTTCACTTGTTTTAACCGTTGATTTTTTTTTTTTTTACTTAAAAAGATAAGAAAATAAGAATCTAATTAAATTAATTAATTAATATTATTATAGTTCTTATATTTAAATAAATATTATAATATATAATTTGTCAGAATCTATTTTAAAATTAAGAAATTAAAAATAAAATAGACTATAATAAAAATAAAAATTAAATGATTTGACTTTGGTTTTGATCCTGTAACATTCACTTGTTTTAACTGTTGGAATTTACCGTTTCATCTTTGAGATTTATATATTTCAGTCAGTTAATATTTCTCCTCATCTTGGTCTTGATGATGAACCTAGATTTGGGTTCGAAACGCATTGACCCTCTTTTCTCAATGTGATTTTTCGAGAAGATTTTAACAAAAAATAACAATGTTATTGAGTGACAACTTGATCATTTGGATAGATTCACACATGCAAAATATTTTCAAGAATTTGATAATGAGATTACACATCTTAAAGGTGGGATCCCTATCCTAGATAAATCTATGGAATCTACTTCTTAAGAGCTCTCTTCCCCTCATGAAGCTCGAACCACTTACTCAGATTAAGAAGACACTTTGAGTGATGTGATTGAGAGAATTAGAAGGCTAAATCTTGATTCAACCCCATCTCAGGGAACATGACAGCGCAAACCATCTGAGAAAGGTCCTCCAAAATGGATCACTAAGACACTTTAAAGTGTTCATCCTGATGATGTTGGAAAGATAAGAATGAGAAGTTTTACTAGATAGAATGGAGGTGATGTAGATGATTATGATTCAACTGTTGATATGGATGCTTCTTATAATTGTGATTTAAATCTGCTTATTAATTTCAAACCAACTTCCTTGAAAGAAATTGCTTCTCATTATGAATGTAATGAAGCAATGTAGAAAGAGTATGACACTCTTATAAAGAATGGAACCTAGAAGCTTATGGACCCACCATTTGGAACCAAACTAATTGGTTGCAAGTGGGTCTTCAAGAAAAAGTATAAATCATATGGCGCACTTGACAAGTATAAAGCAAGGGTCGTGGAAAAAGTATTTGCACAGAATGAAGTGATTGATTATGAGGAGACTTTTCCCCCACAACAAAATGGGCTACCATTTGGGCTCTCTTTTCCTTGGCAGCTCAGAATGGATGGAAATTCCATCAAATGGATGTAAAAGCTGCCTTCTTGAATGAAGATCTGAAAGAAAATGTTTTTATGTCTCAAGCAGAAGGTTTTGTTGTGTTGGGATAAGAGCATAAAGTATACAAGATTATCAAATCCTTGTATGGCCTCAAGTAAGCACCATGAGACTGGTATGAAAATTTGAGTAAGCATCTTCTCAAACTAAATTTTAAACCCTTTGATCTTGATGATGAAACTTTATTCGTCAAGAAAGTTGTAAAAATTGTTGTCTATCCCATGGTGTATGTAGATGGTCTACTGATGACAGGGAACAATGAAAATCATATTGCATACATAAAGAAATAATTGAGGAAATTATTTGAGATGAAAAATTTGGGATATGTTCACTACTATTTGGGTATTGAAGTAACCCAACATCAGAAATTTATATTCCTCTCTCAAAGGAAGTACATTGGAGATTTGTGGAACAAATTTGGCATGGTTGAATTCAATCCTTTGTCAACTCCAATGGAACAAGATTTAAAGCTCACTTCCAAAGAAGGAAATGAAATTTAGGATGCAACTAAGTACAAACAACTCGTAGTAATTCTTAACTACCTCACTACTACCAGATCACATATTTCATTTGCTGTTGGAATCCTTTCCAGGTTATGCAAAAATCTTATGAGCGTCATTGGTTTGTTTCAAAAAGAGTTCTAAGGTACTTAAAGGGAACTCAAGACTTTGGACTCAAATATACATAGGTGGATGACTTCAGCTTGATTGAATACTCTGATGTAGATAAATAAAATGGTGTATCTACTTCAGGTTATGTTATGAGACTTGGATCAAGAGTTGTCTCCTGTAGGTCTGCAAACAGTAAGTTCCAACAAATTCCACAACAAAGGTAGAATATGGGGTAGTTGTAGAAGATACCAAGGAGATTGTGGCTCAAGTAAATTCTTGAAGATTTGCAAGAGAAACAAGTGAACTCTACACCTATTTTATATGACAGTACTTCTGCAATAAAATTGGCTAAGAATCCAAAATTCCATGATCAAGCTAAGTATATCAATATAAAGTATCATTTGATTCAACGTCATGTTTAGGCCAAGACTATTCACCTATGCCATTGTTCCATAAATGAGCATATTGCGTACATCTTCACAAAAGCACTAGGAAAATAAAAGTTTGAAAGATTCAGAATGATGCTTGGACTTACAAACACCCCTTCAGATTAAGGGGGAAATGTTGACACCTAATCCTTTTGGATTGGGAAATTATATTATAAACATGTATATATAAAATAAGAAAACAAAGAGACATTGGAATGTGAATCCCAAGGGTCTCTCTCTCCTATGTGTATATATTAATGTTCCTCTTAATAGAAAATTTAATTCTGGAGTTACCATATACTTGACCTGACACTTTCTTTGATGTGTCCAAATTTGGATGATTAGAAGCTTCTACAATTTTTTTTGGAACATGAGTTTATGAAATTTGAGTTATAAGAGAGGAGACTCGGTATTACTTTGGATCTGTAAGATGTTGATTTATAGGATCATCAACAAGATCACTCGATACTTCTCATGTTGTTCAAACCCATTTTGGAAGTGATGTTTCTAATGAAAGTTCATGTTCAATGAACGCAAATAGAATAAGGTGTATCGGAAAAGGCAAATTTTCATCACCACTAGCATCATCTAAAGAAAAAACTAGAGTAGGAGCATTAATTGAAAAATTGGGAATAGAAAATGGTACAAACACCAATGATGTATCGTAACCTAAGAGACCTTCATCAAACTTAACATCTCTGCTAGTAATAATTTCATTGGAGTGAGTTGAAGAAGTTTATAACCTTTTACATCATCAAAATATCCAACAAAAATGCATTTCTCACCTTTAGGTTATAATGCTTTATTTTCTCATAAGGAATGTGAGTCCATGTCTCGCTACCAAAGAAATGAATGTGGCTTATAACTAGTTTGAATTTACTCCATGTTTATTTCAATGTTATATTTTTTAAAGCCTTTGTGGGAGTGTGATCGACTATGTAATTGGCATAATTAATGGTTTCTGTGAAAAAATAAAGACTTAGTCCATTAAATTGGATCATACAATTTGGTTCTTTCTCCCAAAAAAACTCTTTTGTTGGGGTGTATATGGCATCTAAATTCCTTATGTAGTATCTAATTTTGTGACTGGTCTTGCAGCTAAAAAAGAATGTAAAAAATTTCACTCTTAAGTTCTATAAAATAAACCCAAGTTCAATTGGAGAAGTCAACAATGTAAGTTAAGAAGTACTTAAACCCAAATAAAGAAGGAGAAGTAAGCATATCACACAAATAAGTAGGAATACACTGCAAGGGAGTGGAATCATGCTAAGTGGCATGCTTGTCAAGAATATCGCAATGATGTTTTCCGAGGGCATAATTGACACAAACACCATCTCTATAACAAACAAGAGGAAGACTAGTAAAAAAAAATTTAATGACATCGTTGTTGCAATGAGTGATATTTTAGGTGAAAAAATCACTCATGCTAAAGATTTCTCAAGTCATATATGAGCAATAAAAACTAATGGAAAATATGATAACCCAAAGTTGTCAAATATGTACAATTGAGTAATATGATCAACAATTCTTGTTACTAGGACATGCTTAGGATATTTTAAATCTCTAGTGACAACATGGTGAGGTGAAATATTCTACTTTTACCTGAATGAGTGTTTGGATATATTGTTAGAATATTGTAGGAGAAATTTGAACACATAAGACATAATTAAAATGATCATCATCTAGCTAAATTGGTTCAAACCCTACAACACTAAGAGATTTATCATCATCAACAAAAATTTGTTTGGTGTTACATTAACAAAGAGCAGAAAAAATGGCTTTATCCTTAGTTATACGATAATATGATCCATAGTTAGTAAGGTACTCATTAGAAGAAGAAGTAGATATTGCATTGAAGGAGAAACCAAAAGTAAAATGCACATGTCCATAAGAAAAAGAGTTCGAAGAAGAAGAATCATGATTGACGTTGTGTTTTTTGATTGTTGCTTATAAGGCCTTCATCTTCTTAAAACATTTAGATTCCATATGACTACCTCACCCACAACAAATTTTAATGTCTCTTAGTATTCTTAAATTTTGGTTTTGTACCTTTGTCACCATTGCATGTAGGAGTTTGTTGAGAGCTTTTTGCCTTGTTTTGCTTATTTTTGTGAGGATGTTTCTTCAAACTCTTGGATTTATCTTTCTATTGTGCCACCAAGGCTTTGTTAAATATACATGTAATGCTAATTACTCTAGGATGAAAGAGCTTATCTTTCTCTCTAATCAAGGAACCACAAAAACCTTAGAGTGGGTGTCTTGTAAACAACCCTTAGAGCTTCTCTAGTGGAGTGAAAAGTACATATAAGAACATAATATGCACCACCAAGCTTAACAAGATTAACTTAAGTCAAGTGGACATCCTTATTTGGTATGTTACAATATTCAAATAAAATTTTGGGTGCTTTGAACTTAGATAATCTTCAATGCAAGAGAAATCATCGGGGCTTAAAGAAATATATTGGTTTTTATGTTGGTGGATTCAAATGTCATTGTGTTTACGAAATATAATTTATCGCTTTTGCTAAGCATCATTTGACTTATTGACTCATTGAAGGTGAAATCATAATCACTAGAGATGGACATTATAATTAGTCCATGTGCTTTTCCATTTTTACCATCCCATTTAGTTGCCTTTTAAGCACAAGTGTGTGTGGTTTCTTATCTAAAGGTAGTTTTGTAAAGCCCTTTACTTCATAGTATGTCGTTAATAGATTTCCATAATAAATAATTTGAACTAGTAACCAAACTATCACTTGAAATAGTATTATAGTATACAGGTAAGGTGGCTTCAAAGGTAAAAAATGATTGTCGGATGAAAGCCTCTTGAAAAAATAGACTATTTAAAAAATGATATTGAAATAAACTCTAGATGTTAGATTTATGCCATTTCAAAGAAAACCTAAAAGGTGACCAAAGTGTCACGTGGAAGGTAGAGGTTGAACCCCATGGCAATAGGTACAAAATGAGGTTGTTAAGTAAAAATAATTTCTCTTTCTTCTCTCACTTTTCCTATAAGATTTATTTTACAACATGAAGTGACCCACTTCTGTAAAATAATTGAAAACCATTTTTACAATGAAGTTACTTCATAAATACAAGTTGCATGCAAAATGTAACTTAAAAAAAAAGTTAAAATTATTTTAAGTGATTCACTTTTATAATTTAAGTGAAATTCATTTCCAATACAATTATGTGATAACTTAAAACTGCATGAACTTCTTCAAAAATAAATTTAATGAAAATAAATACTTGGACTCAAGACCTCTCATTTGATAAAGTAACTTTCAATCAAGTGAGTTAATGAAAAATATACCATAAATGTTATGAAGGAAGAGGGGATAATTTTTTTACTCTTTTCCTTGAAGTATGTGCTTACCCCAAAACCCTAAGTTTTTTCTTGCAAAAAATTCAACATTAATACACATAAAACCAAGTGAAATTTAGAAAAACAAATCCTAAATTTAACAAGATAAGGATTAGGTCTTAATCAACCTTCTTGGAAAATGCAAGTTTTCTTTCTATTTATAATTTGTTGAGATCACTCCGAGATGGGGTGACAATTGAGGCAGAAAGGGTGGGGTGGGGGCGGGGGACAAGCTTCCACCACCCCACTTGGACAACAGATTGGGGAACATAACAACACGCCCCCATGAATGTTTAATGGTAAGTATTTATGGCAGAAAGATCGTCATTATGGCCATCCATACCATGAAGGCACTGGAAATAGAATTGATTTGTTCATCATTCTGTATGCACAATAATCAAGTTTTGCCTCATGTGATAGTAATGGAAGTAAATATATATCCCATGGATCTAATCCCACAACCATATGTTGAGTTTGTTTCCGAAAAAATATGCTTGCAGGGGTGTTCAAGGGTGGTGTATACAGGGTCTGAGGTGAATTCGATATGGTAGCATTCTTAGCTCGACCCTAACATGGTTTTAATTGTAAGAACGATGCCTGCTAATCCAAAATTTCAACAAACTCAGGAGCGTTGTCCCTATTTTTTCTACTTCAACGACTTGGAATTCGTAAAATCCTTTTCCAATTCAAAATTAGTTTAGTCCATTTTATCTACTCTCCTTCAGGTTGGTCAGCTTATTGTCTGCATTGGCACTCAATTTTATGACTTTTCCTTTCTCTCTTTCCTTTTCCTGGTCGTGTCTGTCGGTCTTTTCCCCCTTAGTTCTTATTGGTCCCCAACTTCTTTCCTGACATCCGTCTGTTTCTACTGGCCTTAGGCTTCACTTTTCCCCTACTGAGCTCCCTCTCCTTCCCTTAGTTTGGTTTATTTTTCTACATGCCATGCTTTCTAAGCTTTCTCATTGTGAGCTCCCATTCTAGTGTGTTTCGGTGGTATTTTTTTTGCTATGGATCACCTATTTTCCTACCCTTCCTCTTGTGTCATATTTTCAAGTATACCTCTTGGGAAGTCCCATTGGTTGTGGCAATATTTTGTCTAGAACTTGAATTACATGGTGCCCCTCTAAATCCATTAACTCTTAAGTCTATCCTATCATCTACTTGTGTTTTACAATCTCTTTGACCTTTTCGTCATGCCTCATCAGTGAGTGTGAGTTTAAAGGGGTGTTGCCTATTACCAAGAATAATACCATAGGGGAAGTGCACGCATGCACCATCAGCTAGATGAATTTTCTTTATGCTATTGTGACCTCACACTAGGACATATTTAAGAAGAACTCACCCATGCTGAGGGAGAAGCTTCATCTCAAAGAATTCCCCTCTCAGACACAGAGTTTCTTACCGAATGGGAAGATTGGATACCAAACATAGGGAATAAAAGAGGTCATTTCAATAAATATATGAATTTTTTTGATCTCTATTGGCAAATGATGCTTTTATTGGAGTGCATTCTCTTGGACCGACATGAGGATCATTCATATATTCTCCATTCCCTATGAGGTACTTAGATTGAAGGATGGAGCAAATTGAACAACATATCGACATCCCCCCTCAGTAGGGAGAACCTATAAGGATTATGAAGAGCCCATCTAGGTCATATTCTTGGACTCAAATCCTTTCATATAGTTTTTATCATGTCTACGTTTTATGATTCCATTGCTACAACAATTTTTCTGCAAAGCCACTTAGGCTAGTCAATTAGTTTCGGTATGATAAATTTTGTCTCTCCTAGTATTCAGTTACCTCTCTCCTCCTGATAGAGAGTAATTTTTTAAATATGGTCAGGTCTCCCTAGTGAGAGACTGACCTAAAGGTTTCAACTTATCTTGTAAATTCCACTTTTGAATGCAATACAATTCACCCTACAATTTTTTTTGTTGTTGAGATCACATAAAGTGGGCAACAAAGAGCATATTTGAAAAGAAAACAATTTCCACCCTTTTTATAGTTTGTTGAGTTCATACAAGGTGCAAGACACAACATATTTAGATTGTAAAGGTAAAAAATGAAAAATATAAACAAAAAAATGAAATAATATCACAATCTACAAAATATTATATAAAATGAAACTTTATAACTTTGGATTTGATAAAAATATTAGTATCTTGGGTAGACATAAACCTTTGTAGGTGAAATGATTTTTTTTTTTTTTTTTAATTGAAAGTAACTCTCTAGATGCAATGGAATAACTATCTTGGCCCAAAAATACATGGCAATAATAGAATATATAAATCCTTTAATGCATCCTATGACATAGATTCAAGATCTCTATAAAAATTGAGAGAAGGTCTTCATACGAGCTCTAATACCATGTTTAATGTAGAAATTCTCACTGTAGATTAAACTAGTTATGCAATGTACTAAAGCAAAATACTTAATCTACTTCTACAATCAAACTTGTGGAAGCTTAATTGATTTTGAGAAAGATCAAACATAACACATATAACAGAGAAGAAGATCCAATCACACATGAAACACATAAGAATACTCCAGGGAAAGCCTAAACTAAAAACCCCACTATCTGTATTATCATACAAGTGGAAATATCTCAGGATTACACAAAGCTTTAGCTCTCAAACTATCCAGCTCTCAGTACAATCCCTCACTGCTGCTCATAGACAAAATAGACAACACATATGCCTTCATTCAGTCCTCCAAGCTTCCTATTTCCTTGCGCAGTTTCTCCTGGGTCCTCCAGCTGCCACTTGTGTGATTCTCACCTCACACACTGCTCTGACCTCTGTGGTAACTACACAATCGTCAAGGAATGAATTCCTTTTGAATGCAAGAGATATTCACATGGGAATATTCTAGCAACTGATAGTACACTGTCATTGCCTTTAATCTCAACTAGGTCTTTGTCTGAACTGACATGCATGAGTTATTTATGAGAGAATATTCAGTTATCTGGAGAACACTAGTTGCATGCATGCATGAATTAACTGACTGAACTCACAATTAGTTCCACAAATTGTTTGGAACTAATTTAACTGGGCTTAACTCAGTTAACTGAACTGACTAATTACAAGTTAAATACAACTCATCCTTATCTCCTTAATTAAGGGATAACTTCCTCAATCAAAAGGATAACTGTTGCATGTCTTCAAAAAGACTTCATGTTTGAATTTCACCAACTAATTAACTCAAGATGAATTAATTAATTATTTTTCAAATAGTTGGTGAGACTAAATTCGAATTTTAATTCTCAATTTTAATTCAAGGGCAAATTAAAATTGGAACATATCCTGAAATGCTATCTATAGCAATGCTATTTTTAGCATTTCTTGTTGCTATTTTCAACACTCCCTCTCAACAAGAAAGGGATTATCTGCCACCTCGATCCTGTCTCTATGGAACTTGAATTTACACTTTGACAATGCCTTATTCAAAATGTCAGCATCTTGCTCCTCGATCAAAATATACTGCAACAACATGATCCTCCTCACCACATAGTCTTTGAGATGATGATATCGAATGTCGATGTGTTTGGACCTATCATGAAATACTGGATTCTCAGAGAGTTTGATACAACTCTGATTATCACAATAGATCATAGTTGGATCCATCCTCTGATCAAACAAACCAACTAGAATTTTTCTGCATCCAAATGGCCTTATATGCTGCTTGACTTGCAGCCATGTATTGAGTCTCTACTGCGCTGAGTGCAATTGACCTCTGTTTCCTACTATACCAAGAAACTGCAACTGAAGCAAGGTTGAAAATTCCTCCTAATGCTCTCTTCCGATCTGATGGACTCCCTGCCCAATCTGCATCTGTGAAGCCCTGAAGCTTCACTCCCTCTGACCGTCTGTACCATAATCCATACTGAGATGTGCCTCTGAGGTATCTCAAAACATGCTTCACTGCCTTCCAAAACAACTTGGTAAGCTGAAACGTAGCTTGACTTAGTTGGTTCACCGCACAACAAAAATTTGGTCATGTGTTCACTAAATACATCAGTGAACCCACAAGTTGTCGATACATAGTAACTTCTATTACTTCTCCTGAAGTAGCATCATCCTTCCTCCAGTTACCTGCTAGAGGAGTTTGCATGGGCTTACACTTCTCCATGTGGAATCTCCTGAGTATCTCATTGGCATACTTGCCTTGAGACACAAACACTTCTTCATCCTTCTGCCACACTTCCATGTCTAGAAAGTAGTGCATGAGATCCATGTCTTTCATCTTGAACTCTCTTGGAAGGTCCTCCTTGCAAGTCATGATCAACTGATCATCAACTGTCAATATCAGACCATCAACATAAAGAACAATGATCAACTGCTTACCTTCCACCATGATGTGGTACAAGTTCGCATTTGCTTCACTCTTTGGGAAGCCCAACCTGGTGAAGTAGTTGTCGATCCTGGTGTACCAAGCACGAGGTGCTTGCTTCAACCCGTACAAAGCTCTCTTGAGTTGGCACAAATGCGACTCACAATCAAAGGTCTCAAATACTTCTGGCTTCTCTATGTACACCTCTTCCTCAATCTTGCCATTGAGGAATGTAGTCTTCACGTCCATTTGATGGATCTTCCAAGCCATCTGTGCTGATAGTGCCAACATCGATATGATAGATAAGTACCTTGCTATAGGAGAAAAAGTCTCATCATAGTCGATCCCCTTGACCTGTGAGAAACCATGGGCAACAAACTTTGCCATATGTTTCTCCACACTATCATCAGTAGCATGCTTTACCTTGTAAAGCCAACGGGAACTCACAACCGACTTGTTCTTCAGTCTTGGAACAACATCCTAAACACTGTTCCAAATTATGGAGTCATACTCCTCCACCATAGCATAAACCCAAACCAGCTGCTACACTGCTTCCTCAAAGGAAGATGGTTTGGTCTCTACACATTCCCCAACAAGGTCCATGTAACCAGTGTACCACTCAGGTGACCTCCTCTGTCTACACTGAGAAGATGGCTCTCCCACATTCTCTCTCGCATCCATCAACAATCTGTCAGCCTCCATTGTGCGTTTTCACCCATCTCTGGAAGACTCTGCATGAGTGGATGTCTCCACTCCTGGAACCTCTGCATGCGACTGCTCTGCATTAGTTTGAGGCTCCTCCTCCTTAGGAGCCAAAAGTTCCTCCTTTGCCTACAACTTGAGCTCCCTCTTAAGGGAAACTTGCATGGCCTTCAGCTCATCGAACTTAAGATCTCTGCAAATCACTATCCTCTGACTGGTAGGAAAATACACTTGATATTTGTGGGGAGTATTAGTGTACCCCATAAGTATCCCCAACTCTGTTGTCGGCTCTAGCTTCTTCCAGGCATCCTTGGTCACATGGCAATAAATCGATGAGCCAAAGATCTTGAAGTGACCCACATTTGGTCTCTTCCCGGAGGAAGCTTCCTCTGGTGTCTTCATCCCAAGTATGCGATGCGAGCTTCTATTCTGCAAGTAAACTGTTGCGTTGCATGCCTCAGCTCACAAATGAAGTGGTAGGCCTTGGTCATGCAACATCCCCTGATCTGCCCCCAAAATTGTTCTGTTCTTCCTCTCAGCCACCCCATTCTGTTGTGGGTTATGAGGTGTCATCAACTCCCATTTAATTCCTTCTGCTGCACAAAAGTCCTTAAACTCTTGAGAGACATACTCTCCACCATTGTTTCTTTGCAAGGCATTGATCTTCTTTCCTGATTCTTTCTCAACCAAGGCTTTGGAGTCACAAAATATTGAGAAGGTTTGATCCTTCTTCTGCATGAAATAGATCCAGCATCTACGAGAAAAATCATCAATGAAAATCACATAGTACCTTTGTTTAGTAGTGGAGGCTGTCTAGAATGGTCCACACACATCTATATGAACTCGCTCCAAGATTACTTCAGCTCAACTGTCTCGAACATGAAAGGAAGATTTTGCATAATTACCCAAGGTACAACCTTTGCATGTGTCCACTTGCTCAAGTTTACCTTTGGGAAGTCTGGTAGAAATCTGCTACATTATCTTCGAGGCCCCATGATACAAGTGGCCCAACCATCTATGCCATAACTCACCAATATCTTGGCTATGCACCAATTCTACTTTGGAACTCAATGCAGCACAATCATCTACCTCCAGCTTGTAGAGATTCTTCACTCGAATCCCAATCCTCTTGGTCTGACCCGTGGCTATGTGTCTCAGAAATGCCTTTCCTTTATTGAAGACTACATCATAACCTTTGTCTTCCAACATCGTGACTGATACCAAGTTTTTCTTCAGCCCAGGCACATACTTTACATCAATCAGGGTGAGAGGAGCTCCATGCTCCCTCTAAAACACAACCATACCTTCACTTGAAACATGGTACTTTCTGTTGGGCAACAAATTGGCCTATCTTTTCCCTGCATTTCCACTCCTCTTTTCATCCCTTTTGTATTCATTCACATACAATTACTATGTAAAACTATGAGGTAATTCCCCTTTATCGTCTGTTGGGATATTTAATTAATGAAGTAGAGTCATGAAGGTTTTACCTATGTGAACCACTAAAACATATTATGACCGTAGATTATGGAGCATAGGTGTTGACCGCATGGCATACCGTAGCAGTTCCACGATTCACAACAACTGATCAACAACGATGAAACATCATAACTGATTTGCAACTGTTCTCAACCTATTTTGGATCATTCCTGTTCTCGCTCTCTCGACGCTAGTGCTGTGTTGAACTAATGTATATCTTTGGGCATATAGTTTCCAAGTTTTGGGGAGAGATGTTATTCCCCTTTGTACTGAATAAAAGACGGGTCATTCCTGTATAAGGGGTTAGCTAGAACCTGCATTGTATTGTAACAACATTGTTCAGATTAATAAAATACAAACCTTTTTGCTGATCTATCTTTCACTGTGAGTAACACAGTCTTGATTAGAGAGCTAGGCCCGCTCTTTTGATTAGGTGCTGCGTGTTTCCTTGTTTTGTGTGTATTGTTCATTGCTGTGTTTATTTCTTGATTTCTTTTGCAGATTATTTAGATCACTATGAATACCTTTTTAAGTTCTGCAGTTGAGTTTCTATTTTTGTTTCAACAATGTTTTGATTTGGTAATCATGAACCCTTGGTCGATGACAGATTGTAACCTTGCCCCTGCATATACCTTGCATGTTTCCTTGAAAAGAATACGCACCTGGATTGATACATTAATATAGGAAAAGGGGTGAATAAATCGTTCATACGTGGACACCAACATTTTGGCGCCATTTTCGGGGAGGCTACCAAGGTGCAAGACATGATCTGTATCAACCAGAGGGTCAATCTCTCATCTTGGGGAGAGAACAAGCTTTCTCACTCTGCTCTAGGTCTTGAGTGTAGGTATTTTATTTGTTTTGTGCTTTTATTGTTTTCCCGTTTATTAGGGCCGATTTTTTGCCCTAGGGAGGGAGGAGCCCTTTGACGCCCTGCTCCAGGCCCTGAGCTTAGATTTCCCTAGAAGTTTTGTTGTTTTGGTTTTGAGAAACCCAATCTCTTGCCCTGGGAGGGAGGGTCCTATGACACCCTACTTCAGGTCTTGAAGTGTTAGGTTTTATCATGTGTGTGTTATTTTTCTTGATTGGGTTTCTTGTCCCAGGGAGGGAGGAGTCCTTTGACGCCCTACTCCAAGCCTTGAACCCTAGGTTCCTCTTTTCTTTTCTTTTTCCATTAACTGTTCTCTTTTCAACATGATCTCTCGTCCTAGGGAGGGAATGGTATTTTGACGCCCTACTCCAGGTCTTGAGCATTGTGATTTGCTAGCAACATCTTTCATCACACCAACTTGTATGAACAGAGAACAAAATAGAAGGGGCAGAGGGAGAGCCCCAAAGAAGGGAGGATAGGATTTGGGAAGGAATACTTATATCCAACAAATCATTGCAAAAGCTGAATCAGAGGTGTCTTCTCGTGTAGCCGTGAGGCCAGGTGCATAGACAAGATCTGAGGGATAATCAGTAGATCAACCAATGCTATCCAGAACACCCCCAGTTAATTCGATACAATAGAACCTTCCAGCAACTGGAGAGACAAGCAACAATATGCTTGATAAAGGGATACCATTTCTCATAACAGAAGAAGAAGAAGTTGCAAGTAAAACATCCGAGGGAATGGTCCATCCCAGTAGGGAAGAAGAAGTTGCAGAGAGGAGATCCGAAGGGTCAAGCCACTGTGACAGGGAGGAAGAAATTGTAGAGACACTTCTATCACCAAGGGATAGAGGGAGTGATGTTAAGGCAACTCAAATCCTTATGATAAAAGCCCTTCCAGCGAAGCCTGGTGAAATCCCGAGTGAGTATTGGAGGATATTCATGGCACCTACAACCTCTACTATTGACTTCCCAATTGGGGATCTTGGGACTGGCGCACCACCAAAGCCCATTCCTTTAATAGCTTTACCCAGTTTCCATGGGCTTACTTCAGAAGAACCCGACACGTTTTTGTATGAATTTGACATTGTGTGTCGAGGATATGATTATATAACGGATGCTCAGAAATTTAAAATCTTCCCTGCTACACTAAAAGGGATAGCCCTACGGTGGTTTATGGGCTTGGGGGAAGGTCTATCACCACATGGGAGGAGATGAGAATTGTTTTCTTGGAGAAGTACCAGGACTACTGTAAATCACAGGATATTAAAGAAGAAATTTTCAAATTTACACAGAAAGAGGATGAAAATATGGAAGACTATGTGGAACGCTTTAAATACACATTGGAGAGATCAGGTCACTCTGACTTGGATAAAGACATTTTGAAAATTATCCTTCTTCAGGCCTTTTGAGAGGACTCTTTGGAATTGTTAAATATAGTCAGAAAGGGAATATATCAAAGTGTTGGAAATAATACTGAGAGGTGGGGTGAATCAGTATTAGCAAGTCAATATTTTTTCATTTCCATAATCAGATTCATATACGTTACTTCAGTTAATGAAACTTGCATGTATACGTAACTGTGTTTAAGGAAACTAGCATATATCCTGCAGAGTTAAGATTCAGTTAATTCTTCATATGTTGTTCTTTAATCAGCACATCAGATTCATATAAATAGTAACCAGGTATAGTAAAAATAGAGCAAACAATCACACACAAGAACACAAGATATAAGGTGGAAACCCAATGTGGGTGAAAACCACCTGCTGTAATCGTCTCTATCTTCTTCTTTTTTTTTAATTAGAAACTTCTTTTTACAATTTTTGTATTGGTGCAGTCTTATACCAGCACGTAGGCTTCTACCTGTAGAAGGCTACAACCTTCTCTCATTCTCCATCTTCTCCTGGAAGGGAGCTACAATCCCCTAGCTCTTGTACTAGCTGAAATGTTAACTAGTACGTAGGTTCTGCCTACAAAAGGCTCCAACCTTCTCTTTTCTTCCAAGGAACATGTTTCATAAATTTTCAGACTGGATCCATCAATCGCATCATTCAATCATCTACATCAACCAATCTCCTTTTGCACTAACCAAAACTGAATCAACCAATCACTTTGAAAAATCTTCAGAATGTTGTAACCATAATACAGTAACCAAAATACAGTAACCAGAACCCAAGCCAGATCCCAGAATACTGCAACAACAAACAAAAGTAACTAAAATATAATTTGTGATATATACGCTACTTCCTTTTGTCGAACCTACATGTATACGCACTTTTCTCAAATCGAACTTGCATACAGACCTGCAAATCAAATTCAAGATGTATATGCTGTTTTGATATGCTGAACCAGGGTGTATACACATCTTTTCTAAAGTGAACCTACGTATAGATCTGTAAATGATGATTTAAACTCTACAACAATTTCAGACTTCAGTTATACCCAGATCATCATATTTACAGACTACAACATGCACCAGTTATACAGATAAATAATTAAAACCACATAAAGATACTTCACTTCAAGCCTTAAGATCTTGACCCATCATTAGATCTTATCCTTCATCAAGCGCTAAGATTCATCCTTGGTTTAGATCCAGCTATGCACCACAACCCAATAGCCTATATATTAGATCTTTCTCTTCATCAGATATTCAATTCATGAGTGCCTTTGCCTAATGATCTTCTCCTCCTTTTATAGTCTTAGGCCTTACTCAATATCGTGGACCAAAACCACTTAGAACCAATAGCTTGGACCAAATACCTGGGGTCAACACTTCGGACAAGATACCTTGGACCAATACCATGGATCAAAATACCATGGAGCAAATACCACGGACCAAAACTAAGTTTTCCAACATGTACACACCTTTCGTTCTGTGAAAGTGCGTGTGTATGCCATACGTGCCTTTTGGTATGTGAACCCATGTGTAGACGTGACTTGGTCAATGGGGAACCTGCATATACCTCTATCTCTTCATTCTGTGAGTTTGAACTATGATATGTCATCTGAGTGAGTTTCCATCAAGGTCAACAACTGTGTCATAGTGCCAAATCTGTGTCATAATGCGAACAATCTCCCCCTTTGGACTTGATGGCAACCCCAAGTCACTCTGCCCATTTGTCATCAAGAGCAAAGGTTTATGCTCCCCTTGAGTACATTCTGAATTCTTTGATATGCTGAAGTGTGCTGATTGAGCTCCATGCTTGAGTCCATGATCCCCCTGAATATAAGCAAGGTATGCAAAAAGATGTTCTAAAAGAAGAACATGACTCTATACATACATCATAAATGAGCTTCCTATCACCAATGACTCATACATACATCCATCTCCCAACCAAGTGGGGATATACCAAGTGTTTATACATTTCAAAACAAGAACATTACATCATCCATCCCATGCATAGTGGGGAAAGAAAATAGGTCGTTTCACGACCTTGACATTAAAATATATACATGACATAGAGACAAAATATCTGAAACAAGACCATGATATTTATCAACAACTATTATCAGTAACATCTTTCAATCACCATCGAGACCAGCAACCATGATCTCCCCCTAAATATGTTCCACCTGAATAAAAAACAACTGTTAATTTGTACCAAGATCTTCTAAGATAATGCCAACAATGCATTATTAGAAGTATATGCTCCCCCTGTGCCAAATGATCACTGTCACACCCATATCAGACTCCTTTCATGCTAAGTCTAGCCCATTGTTTTTCTTCAAACCAACATATACGGGACTATATCCACAACAACCGGCATATGTACGTGGATACGCTTCCTGGAACTCGCGTATAACCACTTTTCTTTGAAACAAATAGGTTTTAACAACAAGAAGATGCATCAAGTACTCCCAACTTCTGTTTGAGATATTCAAATGTCTCTCTGGGCAGTGGTTTGGTGAATATATCGACAACCTGTTCTTTGGAGGGAACATACTCCAATTTGACCTTTTGTTCAAGCAGTTGTTCACGTAGAAAATGATATTTGATGGGTATGTGCATGGTCTTGGAATGCATGACTGGATTCTTTGAATAATTGATTGCACTTGTATTATCACATAGAATGGAGATGGGTAGAGTACATGTGATTTTAATGTCTTGCAATGTTTGCATCATCCAAAGGAGTTGTGTGCAACAAGATGCAACAGCCACATATTCTGCTTCAGTTGTAGATAATGCAATTGAATTTTGTTTCTTGCTGAACCAAGATACTAATTTGGAACCCATATAGAATGCACCACCACTGATGCTTTTTCTGTCATCAATGCTTCCTGCCCAATCTACATCTGTATATGCATGAGGTGTAAGATCTGTATCTCTAGGATACCTTAAACCCAAATTCTATGTACCTTGAAGATATTTGAAAATCCTTTTGACTGCCTGAAGGTGTGATTCCTTTGGATTTGCTTGGAATCTTCCAACTATTCCTATTGGATGCATGATGTCTGGTCGAGTACCTGTTAGATAAAGCACACTGCCAATCATGGATCTGTAAGTTGGTTGATGTACTGCTGCTGATTCATCATTTGAGTTGAGACTACATCTTGTTACCATTGGGGTACATACTGGTTTAGAATCTTCCATGCCATACTTTTTTAAGATCTGTTTGAGGTATTTGGTTTGTGACAGAAAAATACCATCTTTATGTTGTTGAACTTGTAGACCAAGAAAATATGTAAGCTCACCAAGCAGGGACATTTCAAATTCTTGTTGCATTACCAAAGCAAAATTCTGACTCATGGCTTCTTCATTGCTACCAAAAATGATATCATCAACATACACAACAAGTATTAGCAATTTATTATTGTCAATCTTTGTATATAGATTGCTATCACTTGACCCTTTTAAAAAATCTTGTTGATGGAGATATTTGTTAAGACAATAATACTAGGTCCTTGGAGCTTGTGTTAGACCATAGAGAGCTTTTCTGAGTCTGCATACAAGTTTTGCATCATTTCCAAGAATGAACCCATCTGGTTGCTCAATACAGAATTCTTCTTCTAAGTATCCATTAAGAAAGGCAAATTTTACATCCATTTGGTATACTTTGAATTTCTGAAAGCTAGAAAGAGCAAGGAACATTCTTATAGATTCAAGTCTAGCAACAGGTGCAAAAGTTACTTCAAAATCTATACTTTCTTGTTGAGCATATCCTTTACAAATAGGTCTGGCCTTATTTTAATAGCTTTTCCATTTTCATTCAGCTTGATTTTGAATATCCATTTAGTTCCTATGATATTCTTATCATGAGGTCTAGGAACTAATTCCCAAGTATTATTATTTTCAATTTTCTCAAGTTCTTCATTCATGGCTTTGAGCCAACATTGAACTTTACATGCTTCACTTACATTGTTAGGTTTGATGGAGGATAGTAATGCTAGATAGCTTGAAGCTTATGAAATAGTTCTTCTTGTTTGCACACCTGCCTCTTTCTGTCCCAAAATTTGAGTCTCTAGATGATTTTTCTGAACATACCTGGACAAAGTCTTTTCTTCTACCGTTATCTCTTCTTATGGTGCTTCATTGGTTTCTTCTTCAGAATTAGTCTGATTTGATGTAGAAGGATAATCCTCATCTTCTTCATGCTCTTCGGTTTTTATTTGCCTTGGATTTTTGCTTGTTTCATCAACCACAACATCAATACTTTTAATAATTTTCCCAAATATTTTATTATAAAATTTATATCCTTTACTTCGGGAAGAGTAACCAAGGATAATACCTTCATCTACTCTAGGTTCAAACTTACCAAGTTTTTCATCAGTCCTTTTGATGTAACATTTGCTTCCAAAAACTTTGAAGTATTTTACAGTAGGAGTCTTACCATAACAAAGTTCATGTGGAGTTTGAATGTTGTTTACCTGAACATTTTCTTTGTTGAGGATAGTGACCGAAATGAATGCAGCTCCACCCTAGAAGGTTGCAGGAGTTCCAGACTCATCTAGCATAGCACGAGCCATTTGTTGAACAGTTCGTTCATCCTTTCTACCACTCCATTTTGCTGAGGAGTCCTTGCAGTGGAGAATTCCCTTTTTATTCCATGTTCTTCACAAAAGTCAAAGAATTCATCCGAGGTAAATTCCCCTTCTCGATTAGATCTAAGGCATTTGATTTTATGATCTAATTCATTCTCAACCAAATCTTTGAAGGCTTTGAATTTTTCAACTGCTTCATCTTTATGCTTTAGAAGTCTTATCCAACACAATCTGGAAAAATCATCAATGAACAATATAAAGTATTCTTCTCCACGAGGTGACTTTTTCCTTGATGCACCACATAAATCAGTATGAACAAGTTCAAGAGGCTTACTAGTTGATCCTTCCTTTTTTAGGAAATGCGACCTGGTTTGCTTACCAAATTTACATGATTTGCATATTGTATTTTCTAGAATACTGATATCAAGAAGATCACGAACAACCTAGAATTTGCATGCTTTCATTATTTGAGAGAAGATTAGATGCCCCAATCTTCTGTGCCATAGCCAATGTTAATCATTTGGAGTTCTTATACCTTTGATCATGGTTTCACCTGTATCAAGCTCACGAACAACACATCCATTTGATAGAAATACTACTTCATTTCCTTGATCACACATTTGACTGACACTCAACGTGTTATGCTTTATACCATCAACATACATAAAATTTCCAACTTTAACCTTTTCTTTTAAGAGAAAAAAGCCTTTACCTTTTATGACAGCAGGAGTTTCATTTCCAAATGAGACCTTCCTTTCCTTTTCTAAGGCATTATATGACCAAAGTTTTTCTTTGTCACCTGTCATGTGTTTTGACCATCCACTGTCGATATAACGCTGATTTTCTTGTCCTTCTACATACAAGGCTATACCACATCTCTCTGGTTGTGGCTCTTTCTTTTTCCATATTTTGGGACTTAATGAAGTTTTCTCCTTCTGAGATGTTTGCCTAAATTTACTCCTGCATTTAGATTCTTCATGACCGAAGTTGTTGCAGATAGAGCATTCTATTTCATTTTCAAGAAGAGAAAAGTTATTGTAAGTCTGTTTCATGATCCTTGTCACATTCCTTTGATTTCGTGCTTCTCTAGTCATGATGGTCTTGTAAGAAACACATTGAGCAGCTTTGTGTCCAAAGTTATGACATGAAAAACATTGGCCATTAAATAAGTTCCTGCGATTATCAAATCTACTGACCTAGTGATTGCAGTTTCTATTAATATTCATTCTTGAAGTAGATTGAGTATGATTTACCTGAGGTTTTTTGCAGCTTCCGTTCATCCTTGAAGTAAATTGAGCCTGATTTACTTGGTGATTTTCTTTATGCCTTTGCTGATGATTGTCAAACTGTTCACTGCTCTTTGCTGCATCAAGCTAGCTTTTAGTGGAGGTTGACGACTTCTGTGATTGAGATGCTTCTTCAGTTTATCCAAGACTTGTATTTATCAGAGGAGAACGCTCCACTTTAAAAATTTCATTTAATTTTTATGATCCTTTAGCAAATCTAATATTGAGGGCTTTTGTTTTCTCAATATCCTTTCTTAGACCCACAATTTCACATTCCAGTTTTTCGTTGTGTTTTTCTCTTTCAGCAAGTTGGAATGTCAAAGTATCTATAATCATATTCTTTTCTTCTAAACAAATTTTGAGTTTAGAGATTTCTTCATAAATATCATCTTCATCTAAAGCATCCAAGAAATTATCATCTTCAAAAGCCATCAAAAGTCTATAGTCATTACTATTTTCATCTTCATCACTATTAGATAGACCATCATTATCTTTCATGTGTATAGTAGCTTTTCTTACTTACACTTTGTTTTCTATTCCATTTTTCTGATTCTTTACCTTTATCATGCTTATCTTTATGAGGACATTTGGTAGCATAATGACCGACTCTTCCACAAGCAAAACATTTGAAAGGTAGTTTACCTCTGAATCTTCGGGAACCCCATTGAAGGTTTTTGACAAAGTTTGCTTCTTCCTCTCCTTCTGAAATATGTCTCAATTCATTGAGTTATTCTCTTCCTGAAGCTTTAAATGTAGCTTCTCTCATATTTGATGGACCTCCTTTTCTCATTTTGAAAGCAGTTAGGATTCCGTGCAGCTGTGTCATAGTAATAGTTTGAAGATCCTGTTTTTCTTCTATGGAAGATACTTTTCATTCAAACTTAGTAGACAAGGATCTTAAAACCTTTTCAACTAAAGTGACTTCTTTTATCTCTTCACCCAAATTCTTCATGCAATTAACAATTTCATCCGTACGTAAGAAGTAACTAGCTATAATTTCATCATTGTGCATTTTGAGAGTTTCATATTGAATTATGAGAGTTTGCAGTTTTGCATGTTTTACCTAAGTGTCTCTTTCATAGCTTAGAACGATCTTGTCCCATATTTCTTTGGCAGATTTGAGCTGAATAGCTTTGACAAATTCTGATTGTGACAGACTCGCCAATAATTTATTGACAACCTTGGCATTGGTTTCATATTGCTTTTTACTTGCCCCATCTGTAGGAATTGCCGATGGAAATGTATATCCTCCTTCCACAATCTCTCAGACATTTTTTCCAATAGATTTAATATAGGTTGTGGTTCTTACCTTCCAATAAACGAAGTTTCTCCCATCAAAGATTGGTGGTCTAATGGATCCCTCATTTTCGTGGTTACTCATGATGATGGATCTTCCTTCAAGTGATCAAGCTTCTTCTGAAGGACCTGCTATGATACCAATTGCTCAAAATAATACTGAGAGGGGGGTGAATAAATATTAGCAAGTCAATAATTTTTCATTTCCATAATCAGATTCATATACGCTACTTCAATTAATGAAACTTGCGTGTATACGCAACTGTGTTTAAGGAAACTAGCGCATATCCTACAGACTTAAGACTGAATTAATTCTTCATATGTTGATCTTTAATCAGTGCATTAAAACCATATAAATAGTAACCAGGTGCAGTAAAAACAGAATAGACAATCACACACAAGAACAAAAGATATAAGGTGGAAACCCAATGTGGGTGAAAACCACTTGCTGTAATCGTCTCTATCTTTTTTTTTCAAATTAGAAACTTCTTTTTACAATTTTTGTACCGGTGCAGTCTTATACCAGTACGCAGGCTTCTACCTACAGAAGGTTACAACCTTCTCTCGTTCTCCAGATTCTCCTGGAAGGGAGCTACAACCCCCTAGCTCTTGTACTAGCTGAAATGTTAACTAGTATGTAGGCGCCGGCCTACAGAAGGCTCCAACCTTCTCTTTTCTTCCAGGGACCACATTTCATAAATTTTCAGACTGGATCCATCAATCACATCATTCAATCATTTGCATCAACCAATCTCCTTTTGCACTAACCAAACTGAATCAACCAATCACTTTGACAAATCTTCAAAACTAGAATACAATAACCAAAATACAGTAACCAGAACCCAAGTTAGAACCTAGAATACTGCAACAACAAACAGAAGTAGTTAAAATATATTTTGTGAGATATACACTACTTCCTTTTGTCAAACCCACGTGTATACGCACTTTTCTCAAGGCTAACCTGCGTACAGATCTACAAATCAAATTTAAGATGTATACGCTATTTTGATATGTCGAACTAGCGTGTATACACATCTTTTCTAAAGTGAACCTGCGTATAGATCTGTAAATGCTGATTTAAACTCTACAACAATTTCAAACTTCAGTTATACCAAGATCATCATATTTACAGACTACAACATGCTCCAATTATACAGATAAATGATCAAAACCACATAAAGATACTTCACTTCAAGCCTTAAGATCTTGACCCATCATTAGATCTTATCCTTCATCAAGCACTAAGGTTCATCCTTGGTTCATATCTAGCTATGCACCACAATCCAATAGCCTGTATATTAGATCTTGCTCTTCATCAGATATTCAATTCATGAGTGCCTTTCCCTAATTATCTTCTCCTCCTTTTATAGTCTTAGGTCTTACTCAATACCGTGGACCAAAACCACTTAGAACCAATACCTTGGACCAAATACCTGGGATCAACACTTCGGACAAGATACTTTCGACCAATACCATGGACCAAATACCCCATACCAAAACTAAGTTTTTCAACATGTACACACCTTTCCTTCCGTGAAAGTGCGTGTGTACGCCATACACGCCTTTTGTTCTGCAAACCCACATGTACATGCGACTTGGTCAATTGGGAACCTGCGTATACCTCTATTTCTTCATTTTGTGAGTCTGAACTGTGATTTGTCATCTGAGTGAGTTGCCATCAAGGACAACACTTGTGTCATAGTGCCAAATCTGTGTCATAATTCCAACACAAAGGAGAACTTTGACACCATCTGCGAGTTATGCATCCAGTGCTCAAAGGGAGTTTCAAGGAATAAACAAGGGATTCAATCAACAAAAGTATCTGGTGGAGGTTTTACAAAAGCATAAATTGAGAATCTGTTGGATAGCCTGAGGACTGATATCCTGAGTACCTTATTTGAACAAATAGACACACTACAGGTAAAACAGAAACAACTAGAATTGGAAATAACTATGGCTGTATTTTTCCCAACATGTAGGAAGAAACACCCATAGAGGGAATGTCCATTAAACTTTGTAGAGGAGTGTGCAATCTGTGAGTTGAATCATGTGACAAGTTCATGCCCATCCTTTCTAGGACTAAAAGTGGTTTTTCAAGGGACATAAGAAGAGATAGAGAAGTTGTACTTTATGGGACCTAAAAAGCCATGGAAACCTCCACTGTCAATGGGAAATCAAGGTTTGTTTCCAGATCCATCTCAAAATTTTAGAAATTTTAATATGGGTCCCCAGTCCATGCCTTATCCGCCCATGTGGCCTGAATACCAGTTCCCACCTTGGCAGCAGTGGGCTCCTCAAGCTAGTTTGAGTTCCTCGTGGGCTTCGAATTGGAGGGTACCTTCTCCTCCTGGTCAATTTCCCCAGTCAATGCCACAAGAACAACTTCAGTTACCCTCTAATGTGCCTCCTGGTAATCAACCTGTTCATCCCCATCTTCCCATCCAACCCAATCTGAATCCTAATAATAAAGGGGCTCAGCAAGTTAACACCCTCAACCTACCTTCATACAACATCTCTAGTGTAGAATTCTATGAGATGAATTTACGATCTGGATGGATAGTAGATGCTCAACCCTCACCAGTTATCATTGAACAAATTGACAGTGAGGAAAAGGAACTAGAAATGGTTGAAGAGGAACCAAACTGAGTCAACAAAAATCATACACCTCTTCAACTGCCAGTTACTAAAAAACACCAAGGTGAACCGCCCTATCCGGAAAGGGGAGTTACAGAATTTATTTGTCAAGATTCCCCTGTTGCAAGCTATGAGGGACGTACCTATATATGCAAAAACTCTTAGGGAATATTGTGCTAAGAAGCCTAAAAAGAAATCAAGAGACCCGCTCACCATTCACGCAATGGGGAAGTTATCATATTTCATGATGGGAAGGTCCATGCTTGTAAAGTATGGGTATCCCGAGAACCCAATTTTAACCGTGCAAATTAATGGGGTAGAAATTCCAAATGTACTATTAGATTTGGGTGCTGCCATAAATGTCATCACTGTTGAAACTATGCGTGCATTAGGTCTTCATAACTTGAAACACACACCTATAGTGTTATAACTTGTTCGGGCCTAAATCTACATCAGGCTGAGAAAGGCAAGATCTAGGGTAACATCAAACCACGCTTAACCTGGTAGCTAGCCCAACCAGGTCGAGAGAGGGCTCTCCCCTTGTCAATCTCAGTAAAATATGATCACTAAAGCTTGAGATGACTGATGTAAATACTAATTTTAGGCTAGATATGTGCTCAAAGGAGTTTGATTGAGTTTGATGATGTTTTGCTAGCTCAAATGTGAAAGGCAGATTTGGGTCCGGGGAATGGACTCAGTTTTGCAGAGGTTTCTGTGGGATGAGGTAGGAAAATGGTTTAGTACTTCAAATTGAATGATATGGAGAATCTTAGGACTGGTGAGGAGTTGGAGAGGGCATGAGAGTCTCAGGGATCCTCTTCAAACAGTAGAAAACATAAATAACCAAACAAACCCTGGGTAGAGCACTGGAATTTCAATGATTTCTGCCTTTATCCTTGATTCATTTAGTTCAGCTGAAAAAGAGAGAAAATGGCATACATAAACACATATAAAACTTGAATTATAGAAGAAGGCACTATACCAAATCAAATTTCCACAAGAATCCCACAAAAGGCTGCAAACCCTGGCCTATTCCTTTGCCAAACTGCAGAGATGAATGTACAATGCTGCTCAAAGCTTTCACAAAAGTCCAACCTTGACAAAAGACTGAAAAAGTACTAGATATAGACCACAAACAACTCATGCTAGGCTTTAGGGGTCAAATTCATGATTTTAGGATTTTTTCCAACAAGATCTAAACTAAGAACTGAAAAGTAGGCAGTGGAACAACTTGCCTCTAAAATCTACGAAACTGATTCATTTAGTTCAAAACAACCTTTTCATGATGTATCTACCTCCATGAGTGAAATTTTAGCATATTTACATCAAATTCCATCAAGTTACTTCAAATTACATCATGATTTTAACTATGAGAGAGAGAAAAGTCAAACTGAGAAGAAACTAGGTGAAAAACAGAGTTGTTTGGGCAAAAAAGTCAATTTTCCATCCTGTGCGCCGCGCCTCTGTCCCTGTGCATTGTGCCTTTCTGCAGCTGATTTTGGAGGCCTTCCCATGCACCAAATTTTCTCCAAGTGGGCTTGTTGGAAATTTTTATTTGTCTACTTTCCAGAACAGGTGGAATTTATGAATTTGGAGTACATTTTCCCCTCCAAAAGTGAGTTCTCCCGACATTGCTTCCTATGTGGCCAAAAAGAGGCAAAAAGGGCATTTTTGAGGTGTTTTTGACCCTTTTGGAAGCTCAAAACTTGACAAAATTTCTTGGCCATTTGTGGGCATTCATATTTTTGCCTGAGGAATCCAAACACGCTGAATTTTCCTCCAAAGGAGGTCCCTAGCAAAAGCGTGCGCCAGGTGGTGTGGCGCATCAAGCAGAAAAACCTGTGTTTTGCTCCAAAGATTCAAAATTGGCAAAAAGTATCCCAAATTTCTGAGTGTTCTACATCAAGTGCTATGTTCGGCTAAGGAAGCCTCAGCCAAAATCTTGAGCTTGTCTTGCTCTTTCTTCTTCCTCAAAGCTTTCCTCAACTTGGTCTTCAAAATCCTAATTCTTGCGTTGCAAACTTTGTTTCTCGCTAAATAGTGGTAGGCCATGTGCCTCAACATCTTTTTCTCTTTGTTGGCCTTCTCTAGCATCTTTTCCAAGTGAATGTTTACTTTCTCAAGCCAAGATTCATGATCAACATCAATTTCTTATTCAAGTGGTGTCAACTTGACTTTCCTCCTCTTGACAACTTACCAATTCTCTCTTATTTTTTGGAGCTCCATGATGGTTTGTTGATCCTCTAGCTGTTTGTTCCTCTGCTCAAGATAGTTGATTATCCACTTGGCTCTTTCTAGGTTGAGAGACAAGTCATGAATGTCAGCTTGCTGTTCTTGGATGATCTCCTTGAGCTTTGAGCTTTGGGAGCCAAAATTGGTGTCATCATCCTGAATGAGAATGAAATCTCTCTCTTGACCTTCTGAAGGCCCCTCATCATGCAATGGCAACTCACCCTTGTCTTGTACCTACTTTGCTATTGAAGGAAACGAGACCCCTTCCATCGCGGGTGGAGATAGTACTTGTTTTGCTGGTGTAAAAAAATCTCCTTGTGCCCTTTTGGTAAGTAACAAACACTGGCACAGTAGTGGTTTGACTGCACCTCTTGCTAATGTGAAGGCTCTCCTACCTCATGAAAAACTGGTGGGGGTACTTGAGAGCCTGTGAAGACCTCATGTGAAATGAAATCCTCCCATGAAACATTCAGTAAACTAAGCTAATGCAAAACCACAAATTTGATTAATGCAAAGTGATAGATGTTGTTATACTACTGATGAGGAGGTTTCTTTTGCACTAATGTGGTCATTTTCTCGATATTCTGGCATATGAAATAGGGGAGGTTCAACATCCTCACCCTAGTGAAATTCATTAAGAATATAATGTGGTAGGCATACAGGCAAGAAAATCTGCCTTCACAGTTGGAATATTTAATTATGAGCTTCATCAATGGAGCATATGTGTCCTGAAGATACCTGAAAGGGAAGACTCTACTAATCTGCCTCTAAAAACTAGCCTTGATATAAGGCTCATAATGTTCCCTGTCCACCAGTTGTCTCTTTTTCCATTGTTCACCCACATTCGGAATACCTATTGCTTCAGCTATAGATTCCGGTGTCAATGTGAATGTCACACCTGCCAAATTGACCTGACAGTAGTGAAGATGGAGGACAAAAAATCTAGCCAGCTCATGATGGTATTTGACTCTTTCCACCATCTCACAAAATTGATAGCATGACTGATGTTTGAAGCATGCTACAGACATTGAGCAGGCCAACAACTCAGTAAGTGTAGTGGGCTCCTCTCGGATATGTTTTCCACCTTTGTGAGGTCTCCTTGGTGCACGAATTTCTTTGGAGGAGTCACTTACTGTTTCTTCATTTCTGCCATAAGAAAAATCTGGCTCCATGTTTGCCAATGCTTGATTTTTCTTAGATGAGTATGAAGAGATTTTATAGTGTCAATAGGTGTTTGCTACCAAACAATAGGGTTTGATAATATGGACTGTGAAGGGACTGTGAATAGGGGGTTTGGGATGCTGCTTGTAGGGATATTGGAAATTGCAGGGTTTGGGGAATGATGTTTAGTGTTTGGGGTATTGGGATTAGGGTTTAGGGTTATTAGTTTTAGGGATAGGGGGAATAGGTAAGTGTGAGTGAAAAAGGGAAGGAGGAAAAAGGTGAATGGAATGTTAGTGAGGGGAAGTGAAATGGCAGGGGTGAATAGGACAACAAAAACTGTAATTTGTAAACCCTAGGTAGTTTTCTCAATACAACTGTGCAAAGAACTAGGGTTTAATTTTTTCCCTATTGAAACACTATAAACACTGATGGAAACTCATACATTGGCAATATGGGAGTGTCAACTTACTTGTGAAATGAAGAATTTGTGATTTGGGAGCTTTGGAGGAAGATTTGGATGATTTTTGGGCTATGAAGACTGATGCGCTGCGCACACTCACAAGTGCACCACATCTCTCTGGTGCGTAGCACCAATTAGGAACCCAGTGCAGATTTTCCTCTGTGTGTGCTACGCAGGCCAAGTGTGCCGCGCCTCCAAGTTTTCACTGTTTCGATGCAAAATCACTCCTTTGGCTTGGAAACACGATTTGCACTTTCTCTCTTCTCCTTTGGCATACAAATGAGCTTCCTTTGACATGAAAACACTTTATATACCATTGATTTTGATTTTCACTTATGAAGACCCACTTTCCTAATGTTTGTATTTCACTTGTTTTTTAAAACTCTGTTTTGAGCAGTTTGTCTTACTTTTTTTTTTTGCCTTTGATAGACTAAATGCTTTGAAATTTTGTTTCTTTTGCAGGAACTGGAGTGCAGAGGCTTAGTAAGGTGACTAGGGCTGCCTCTTGAAATTATTACATATAGAAAACATGAAATTACATGAAATTTTGTACATAAAACATAAAAAATAGAGTTTTTCCTCAAAACAGAGTTTTCAGGAAAAATCAATCACTGAGCATGTGATTATTGAAATTTTTGTTGCTGAGACTCTATTTGACCTCCTCATGCGCTTGCTGACCATTATTGAGTTTTTACAATACTTTGAGGACAAACCCTAGAGCTAATGAGACCTAAAACCCTAAAAATGACTTTTTGCAGATGTAAAGACAATAATGACTGTAAATGACCTGAAAATAGGCCAGCAGGTAAAGATCATGAGGGAAAAAATATTATAAAATGCCACTGCCATAAGATGATCCATGATCCTAATCGAATGCAGCTAATCAGATGAGACACCTAAAAAGCAATGCAACAAGGGAATTTTGATCACTGATGGAGGGATGAAGATACCGACACTAACATTGGCTCCAATGGGGATGATAGCTCCTTGGAGGTGCCAAGAACTATAGATCTTTGGGAAAGCAAACAGTGCGTTCGTCCATTGGGCTATGGAGTCAATAACTTCGACAGACCAAAACCAATATCTTAACTCGAAAGCGATTGAATTTCAGGACTGAAATCTGACTCAAGACTGACTCAATTTCAAGACTGAAATGCAACTGAAAACTGACTTAAAATTGATGCAAATAATTCACACCAAACTGAAATTAGACCTTCAGTTTTATAGCCTTCACTTTGGGCCCCAAACTGAATGAATGATGAGATTACACACTTGCAATGAAGAAAATAAAATGGTATGTACAGTGAGACATATGACAACAGAAAACATTTTAGAGATAGTACCATTTGAGCAGCTGACCATTGACCGGCCCACGTGGACAATATTCTCCATTCATTTCTTTTAGCAGGAAAGCATTTTGGCCTCGATATGCAGCAATTTTGAATGGACCTTTCCAAAGATTCTCGAACTTACCATGCTTACCTTTGTCTTCGTTTCGAGTATCCCATTTTAGCACTATGTCTTCAATTTGAAACTTGTCCACCTTTGCCTTTTGATCATATATTTTCTTGATTCTCTCTTGTAGCTTGAAGGTATTCTAAAAACCCTCCTCTCTAGTTTGCTGCAAAATGCATCATTTGATTGATTCTTCGCTGCAAGTGATCTTCCTCACTGCCGACTTCGTGCAAAAGTTTAACAACTGGGACTGCAAGAGAGGTCGGGAACACCGTGTCAACACCATACACAATCTCGAAAGGGGACATGCCAATTGACTTTTTCTGACTTACTCTATTTGCCCAAAGTGCATTAACAAGCTTTTTGTGCCAACTCTTCTTGTTTATTTCCAGCAGCTTTTTGATAATATTGACCAACGATTTATTTGAGGAGTCTGCCAATCCATTACCTTGTGGATAGTATGTAGTTGAGTGCCCTAAGGTAATTTGATATTTATTACAAAAATCAATCATTATTTTAGACTTAAAAGCTACTACATTATCTGTAATCAGCTTGTTAGGACAACTGAAACGTGACAAAATATTGTTTTCAAGAAACTGAATAATAACCGAATCAGTGGCCTGCCTAGTGGGAATCGCCTCAATCCATTTAGTGAAATAGTTTGTCACTATGAGGATCCACTTGTGCTGTGCTGAAGAAGTAAGATGGATCTCACCAATGAAATCTAAACCCCATTGCTGAAACGGAGCACTTGATTCAATTGGCTTGAGTGGTAAAGGCTATAATTTTCTCCTTCCTTGAAAAATATGACACTCGTGGCAGCTTGTAACAATTTTGTATACATAAGCAAAGAGGGTTGGCCAATAATATCCCGCTCTCAAAATTTTATTGGTTGTTGTATTCCAAAATAGATGACCTCCATATCTCCCTTGTGAAAATCATCCATAACCTGTTTTGCTTCTTCAACCAAACAATTGAGCAAGACACTGTCGGGATCTTTCTAATAGAGTGCATTATTCATTATACAAAACTTGGCAGCCTTTAATTTCAAGGTCCTACTTTTGTTCTTAGCCATTCCAGGTGGCAGTGAAAGATGTTGGAGCACAAAAACAATATCCGAATACCAAGGAGAAAGAAGAAACATTTCTGATACCTGAACAAGCGAACTTTCTTCATCTTCTTCGGACATAGCAACAATGAGATTAATGTCCAAGGCATGCAAATTAGACTTCGCCATTATTTTTGCCAACCCCTGCCCTTTGATGAGCTTTGTTGGTTTCATCTCCACATCATATTCTAATAAAGATGCAATCCATTAGCCTTGTCTCCCTTCCGGATATGTTTGCACTAAGACATCTTTAACAACAGCGTTAGGGACATAAGCAAGGATGTGAGAATGCATAATATAGACTCAAAAATATTTGAATGACTTTACCAAAGAAAGATCTTGCTTTTCAATAATATTGTACTTTAAAGCTGCATCCCTTATGGTTCTGCTAAAAAAAGCGATTGGTTTCTCAAGCTGGTCTCTTTTTTACATTAAGACCGCTGCCATAGTATGATCCAAAGCAAATGAAAACAAAATAAAATCTTGGGAATAATCCGGGCTGATCAAAATGGGAGCTGAAGAAAGGGCCAACTTTACCAAATTGAAAGATTTGATGGCTTCCTCGGTCCACTTTACTACACTATCTTTCTTTAACATGTTTGTGATTTCCCTCAAATGTTCTGCAAGATTTGGCACAAAACGACGTAAGAAATTCATCTTACCGTTGAATGCTTGAATCTCCTTTTTGTTTCGTGGAAAATCAATCTTCTGAATGGTTTCCACTCAAGTTGGATCGATGCGGATGCCCTCCCTGGATATGATATGACCGAGAAGCTTGCCTTCATCCATGGCAAACAAACTTTTCTTTGGATTGAGAGATATGCCATACTTTCTACACCGCTGAAATACAATCTTCAAATGATAAAGGTGCTCTTCATCTAAATTAGAAAAAATTGTCAAATCATCAAGATAAACAACTAAAAATACATCTTTTTCATTAGCAAATGCGATATCCATAGCCCGCTGAAAGGTCACACCAACATTCTTTAATCCGAATGGCATCTTGGCATAATGGAAAGTTCCCCACAGAGTGGTGAACACTGTTTTGTCCCTGTCATCCTCATGGACCAAAATTTGGTTATAACTAGAATACCCATCAAGTAGTGACATGCAGAATGCTCCAACTACTCTTTGAAGTATGTGAACCAAATTAGAAATCTAATCTGAAAATCTTATGGGAACTATTATACCAGCTTTGTACAATTGATTGACTTCCTTATCTATTGAGGGTAGCAACTTTGGATTTATCCTTCTTAGCTTCTGTTGAAATGGCTTTTGATTTGGCTTGATCGGTATTATGTGCTGAATTATGCTCTTATCATATGCCTTCAAATCTGAATAATCCCATGCAAATACATCAGTAATATAATAAACTAATGTACTTTGCCTTTACCTATGGAGGCAACACCTATGATAACTTCACCATTTTAGGATTTTTCTGCTGATCCAATATTCACATCCTCAACTCCTTTCTCGATTGGCAGCAAGCTCGGTTTCCGGGCTACATCATCTTAATCAAACAACCTTTCTAAAGGTATTAGACCTTTAGGAATGACATTGTCCTTAAGCTGAAAAACTTCCATCTGATTGACTTTCATATCCGCTTCACCATCATCATGCTCCCCATACTTCCAAGTGTCTTTGTACTTGCCTCCATTTTACAGAAATTCTTCAATATCTTTATCATCTTGAAACACTTGCCAATGCCTTTGATTATCAAGGACAACTAGGAGATGTTTCACATGAATTTCAAACTTGTTGTTTGAATTCATCGGAATTTTCAAATTACTTGCAGCTGTTGCAAGTGAATCTGCAATAACATTCTGTACACGAGGGACACATGTCAAAGTGTAATCTGGAAACATTCTCAAAATATCTAATACCACATTACGATAGGCCCGCATTCGAGGATGCTTAGCTTGGTATTCACCTTTCACTTGCTTGATAACTAACTCGGAGTCGCCATATACTGAAATTCTTTTAGCATTTAACTTTTTAAGGATTTTCAAACCAGCAATTAAAGCCTCATATTCAGCCTCATTATTTGAACAATCAAAAGCCAATTTATAAGAGCAAACTCATACATTACTTGGCACTTTATTTGGTGAGAAAACAGGGTTGCGTATCCAAATACCAATTCCATCACCTTCCCTACCTACTGCGCCATCAAAATCCATGCTACACAAACCGGCTTTGTCCTCCAAATGTTGAAATTCTGTTTGCTTTTCTCCTTTTTCTTGTTGTCCATCAATTTTTTGCTGTTGTCAGAAGGCTGATTACTCAGTGGTACTGTCGAGCCTTTGTCTTTCTTGCTTTAGTACAGCTCTAAAATTTTCAGTGATCTCTAGAATATCTTCTACTTTAACTAATTGACCATTTACAACATTAAAACTATCAGAATATAGAACAAATGATTCTAAATCAGTATGTACATAGTTGATTGGATGATTTAGAGGTTTCTCCTTGCTAGTGATCATGTACTTCATCTTTTTCTCATGGTATAATTTCCTCAACTTACCAAACACGGGAATAGTAGCATAGGAGAAGTCAAACTGCAGTGTCCCTTTGAGTTTTGCTCCCTAAGATTTGGAAAGAAGCATGGCAAATCTAGGAGGAATATCATCCACAACCACATCCATTAGAACATTTTTCGCTGGAATCTGATCCAAACTGATAACCAAATCTTTAATAAGACCAATGCATCTGACCCTACCAGAATCAAAGGAATAAAGGTCATGATACTTTCTAGCGATGTCCAAACCCAATTTCTCCATGATTTCCTTAGGCATGAGGTTATGAGAGTCTCCTGAATCAAACATGGCGTTGTGCAATAATCATGCAATCGAAGGCTGATGTAAAAAGGAGCTACATCATTATTCTCAGATTGACCCTCTAATGCCAGACCAAAGATAAGTTCTGGTTGGTCATCCTCCACATTTACCATATCAGATAAAGGATCTAAATTCAAAATCTTTGACACATGACCTTTATAGTTGCTATTCTTCATCAATTCAGTCAAAGGTATTGACACTTTTAACTTAGCAATTTAATTTTCTAGGCTAAAAGCTAAAGTTTTCTCTACCTCTTTGACTGGAGCATCTTTCTTTTCAGTCTTCTCCTTTGATACCATTGGCTTATTTGATCTTTCATTTGCTGGTTGTGTTTTTCTAGTGGTAGGATCAATTGCCTCTTTTCCCTTTTTCTACACATTTGGAGAATCGTTCTTTGGCGGTGTCACTTCCTTCCTTTTCTGAATTGGATTGATGGGTACCTCTCTACTCCTGAGTGAATATTGTCATTTCTTGGCTGTCAAAGCATTCATGTATCCTCTCTAATATTCATCAGATTCTTCTTCAAGAATTGTTTTGTTTGCCAAGATGAAATCTTCATCCCTTTGTACAACTGGGCTTTCTGAATACTCTGCATCTTCTGTGATATAAATAGGCAGATAATCAGGTGTAAAGAAATGATTTTCTTCTCCAAGTATGTTCTCATCATCATCTGATTTCGGACCATGTACAAAATTCTGTTGTAAGGGTGTCTTAACTTGCTGCTGTGTTGCTTGGTCTTATGCTCTTTGTTCTCGTTGCTTGATTCTAAATTGTGGTTGCTGCTGACCATGAAAGTTTAGATTTCTGACTTTTGTTTCAGGCTTATCAGCAATTGTAAACCTATCAAACATCTTCTCAATCTTGCAAAGCAAATGATCTGAGGAAGAAGCTTCCTCCTTTATGGTTACCTTCTTTTCAACCTTTGCTATAGCTCTCTTGGCAAGCAGATTTGTCTCAACGTTGACTGCAATTTTCTGCATGTCTTCTAATGCGGCCGGATCTCTTTCTCTCAATTGATAGGCCATATCGGGATCAAATCCCTCAAGAAATTTAATTAATGCCAACCCCATAGGTGGCTTTATATCAGCAGGAATTTCATTGTAAACAGAATTGAATCTAACACAATAATCTTGGACACTCTCACCAACATTCCTCTTATTGTTTTCATATTCAGGTATATTTTGAAGTGGATTTTTCTTTACCTTCTAGCGATCCAAAAATTGTCTTTGAAGTGCTTCCAATGAATTAATTGTTCTAGCCGGCAATGCTCTAAACCACTTTCTGACCTCACCTCCAAAAGTTTGCACAAACAATCTCATTGTTACATTCTCTGCATCTATCTCGTGGAGATCAAATCACTCATCCGATCAACATGTTGCTGAGCTGTGATACTTTGGGGTGCCATCAAACAATGGAATTTTTCTTTGATAATCAGTAGGAATGTCATCCAAATTTTGAGGAAAAATAAGGTGTGCATATCTAGCAACAATTGCTCGAGGTGGATTTACGACTGGCCTTGGTGATGTAGGGGGAGTTGGAGCAGCTGATGTGACTGGTGTATGAGGTGTTGAAGGGGGTGAAGAAATTTTTGATGTTTGAGGTGTAGGAGTGAATGGAGGTCAAAGCACTACAAATTTCTGATCAAAGATGGAGGGCTGCATGGGAATGGTGGGAATAAAAGGAGTTTCAGTAGGAATTTCTGAACTAGACGCAATAACATATGAACCAAGAGTTGCAGATGCGGGTTCTAAGAATTCAAGAATGTTTGTAGCCACAATGGAAGTTTGAAGATTCAAAATATAATTGTCAATTGATCTATTGGCCTTTTTAGTTTCAAGATCTTTGATGAAATCTAGATTTAGGATAGTAGAACCAATAACACTTTCAGACTTTGTTTCGAACAACGATAGATAAAAATGTTCATCAAACTCAAGATCTTCAAGATATTCAAAAACAACCGGGCATGAATGAGATCTAACATTGGAATTACAAAACTTTCTTGACGGAGAATTCTTGGAATAAGATTTGGATTTTCATACACGGGAGGAGGATCTGGATCAGGATTTGCTCTGGTGTATCTTCTGGTAGCTAGTGTGTTGAATTATCCTAAAAAATCAAATGGACATTATCAACTTGTTCAACCTATCAAATTCTAAACTCATCATCCAAAAGTCTATAATTTTTTGATGTACTGGGGCAATTCGCAAGTTAGATGTTCAGTTTATAAGACTATACCGGAGATTGACTAAAGCAACTTTTATCTACTTGCACTCACAAAGCAATGTGTAGTTCGAAGGCTACCTGGCATAACTTCAGGCTCCGTATGTAGTTTATAAAACAATGAACACTAAAAAATAAATAATCTTGTCTCCAGTATGGTTGCCACTATGTTAGGGCCTAAATCTACCTCAGGCTGAGAAAGGCAAGATCTAGGGTAACATCAAACCACACTTAACCTAGTAGCTAGCCCTACCAGGTCAGGAGAGGGTTCTCTCCTTGTCAATCTCAGTAAAATATGATCACTAAAGCTTGAGATGATTGATGTAAATACTAATTTTAGGCTAGGTATGTATTGAGAGGAGTTTGATTGAATTTGATGATGTTTTGCTGGCTCAAATGTGAAAGGCAGATTTGGGTCCGGGGAATGGACTCAGTTTTGCATAGGTTTCTGTGGGGCGAGGTAGGAAAATGGTTTAGTACTTCAAATTGAATGAGATGGAGAATCTTAGGACTGTTGAGGAGTTGGAGAGGGCATGAGAGTCTCAGGGATCCTCTTCAAACAGTAGAAAACATAAATAACCAAACAAACTCTAGGTAGAGCACTAAAATTTCAATGATTTCTACCTTTATCCTTGATTCATTTAGTTCAGCTGAAAAATAGAGAAAATGGAAAACATAAACACATGTAAAACTTGAATTACAGAAAAAGGCACTATACCAAATCAATTTTCCACAAGAATCCCACAAAAGGCTGCAAACCCTGGTCTATTCCTTTGCCAAACTGCAAAGATGAATGTACAATGCTGCTCAAAGCTTTGACAAAAGTCCAACCTTGACAAATGACTGAAAAAGTACTAGATATAGACCAAAAACAAATCATTCTAGGCTTTAGGAGTTGAATTCATGAGTTTAGGAGTTTTTCCAACAAGATCTAAACTAAGAACTGAAAAGTAGGCAGTGGAACAACTTGCCTCTAAAATCTAGGAAACTAATTCATTTAGTTCAAAACTACCTTTTCATGATGTATCTACCTCCATGAGTGAAATTTTAGCATATTTAAATAAAATTCCATCAAGTTACATAAAATTACATCATGAGTTTGACTATGAGAGAGAGAAAATACAAACCGAGAAGAAACTAGGCAAAAAACAAAGTTTTTTGGGCAAGAAAGTCAATTTTCCATCCTGTGTGTCATGCCTCTATCCCTGTGCATAATTCCTTTTTGTAGCTGATTTTGGAGGCCTTCCCGTGCACCAAATTTTCTCCAAGTGGGCTTGTTGGAAAGGTCTATTTGTCTACTTTCCTTAATAGGTATAATTTCTGAATTGGAGTCCATTTGCCCCTCCAAAAGTGAGTTCTCCCAACACTGCTTCCTGTGTGGCCAAAAAGAGGCAGAAAGGGCATTTTTGAGGTGTTTTTGACCCTTTTGGAAGCTCAAAACTTGACAAAATTTCTTGGCCATTTGTGGGCATTCATATTTTTTCCCGAGGAATCCAAAAATGCTAAGTTTTCCTCCAAATGAGGTCCCGATAAAAAGCGTACGTCAGGTGGCGCAGTGCATCAGGCAAAAAAACCCGTGTTTCGCTCTAAAAATTCAAAATTGGCAAAAAGTATCCCAAATTTCTTGAAATTTTGGCTGAGTGTTCTACATCAAGTGCTTTTTTGGGCTAAGGAAGCCTTAGCCAAAATCTTGAGCTTGTCTTGCTCTTTTCTCTTCCTCAAAGCTTTCCTCAACTTGGTCTTCAAAATCCTAATTCTTGCGTTGCAAATTTCGTTTCTCGCCAAATAGTGGTAGGCCATGTGCCTCAACATTTTTTTCTCTTTTTTAGCATTCTCCAACATCTTTTCCAAGTGAATTTTTACTTTCTCAAGCCAAGATTCACAATCAGCATCAATTTCTTGTTCAAGTGGTGTCAACTTGACTTTCCTCCTCTTGGCAGCTTGCTGGTTCTCTCTTATGTTTTGGAGTTCCATGATGGTTTGTTGATCCTCTAGCTATTTGTTCCTCTACTCAAGATAGTTGATTATCCACTTGGCTCTTTCCAGGTTGAGAGACAAGTCATGAATGTCAGCTTGCTGTTCCTAGATGATCTCCTTGAGCTTTGAGCTTTGGGAGCCCAAATCGGTGTCATCATCTTGAATGAGAATGAAATCTCTCTCTTGACCTTCTGAAGGCCCTTCATCATGCAATGGCTGCTTACCCTTGTCCTATACCTACTTTTCTATTGAAGGTAACGAGACCCCTTCCACCCCGGGTGGAGACAGTACTTGTTTTGTTGTTGCAAACAATCTCCTTGTGCCCTTTTGGTAAGTAACAAACACTGGCACACTAGTGGTTTGAGGCTCATGCACCTCTTGCTAATGTGAAGGCTCTCCTGCCTCATGAAAAACTGGTGGGGGTACTTGAGAGCCTATGAAGACCTCATGTGAAATGAAAGCCTCCCATGAAACATTCAGCAAACTAAGCTGATGCAAAACCACAATTTTGATTAACGAAAAGTGATATATGTTGTTATACTGCTGATGAGGAGGTTTTTTTTGCACTAATGTGGTCATTTTCTTGATATTCCGACATATGAAATAGGGGAGGTTCATCATCCTCACCCTAGTGAAATGCATTGATAATCTAATGTGGTAGGCATACAGGTGAGAAAATCTTCCTTCACAGCTCATCAATGGAGCATGTGTCTTGAAGATACCTGAAAGGGAAGAATATACTAATCTGCCATGAAAACCAACCTTGATATGAGGCTTATAATGTTCCCTGTCCACCAGCTATCTCTTGTTCCATTGATCACCCACATTCAGAATACCTATTGCTTCAGCTATAGATTTTGGTGTCAAAGTGAATTTCATACCTGCCAAATTGACCTGACCGTTGTGAAGATGGAGGACAAACAATCTAGCCAGCTCATGATGGTATTTGACTCTTTCCACCATCTCACAAAATTGATAGCAGGAATGATGTTTGAAGCATGCTACAGCCATTGAGCACGCCAACAACTCAGTAAGTGTAGTGGGCTCCTCTCGGATATGTTTTCCACCTTTGTGAGGTCTCCTTGGTGCATGGATTTCTATGGAGGAGTCACTTACTATTTCTTCATTTCTGTCATAAGAAGAATCTGACTCCATGTTTTCCAATGCTTGATTTTTCTTAGATGAGTACGAAGAGATTTTATAGTGTCAATAGGTATTTGCTGCCAAACAATAGGGATTGATAATATGGACTGTGAATAGGGGGTTTGGGATGCTGCTTGTAGGGATATTGGAAATTGTAGGGTTTGGGGAATGATGTTTAGGGTTTGGGGTAGTGGGATTAGGGTTTAGGGTTATTAGTTTTAGGGATAGGGGGAACATGTAAGTGTGAATGAAAAAGGGAAGGAGGAAAAAGGTGAATGGAATGGTAGTGAGGGGAAGTGAAATGGAAAGGGTGAATAAGACAACAAAAACTGTAATTTGTAAACCCTAGGAAGTTTTCTCAATACAACTGTGCAAGGAACTAGGGTTTAATTTTTTCCCTATTGAAACACTACAAACACTGATGGAAACTCATACATTGGCAATATAGGAGTGTTAACTTACTTGTGAAATGAATAATTTGTGATTTGGGAACTTTGGAGGAATATTTGGATGATTTTCGGGCCTTGAAGACTGATGCACCATGCACACTCATAGGTGTGTCGCACCTCTCTGGTGTGTCGCGTCAATTAGAAACCCAGTGTAGATTTTCCTCTCTGTGCATCGCGCCTTCACCCAGGTGTGCCGCGCCTCCAAGTTTTCACTTTTTGGATGCAAAATCGCTCCTTTGGCTTAGAAACACAATTTACACTTGCTCTCTTCTCCTTTCGCATACAAATGAGCTTCCTTTGACATGAAAATACTTTATATACCAATGATTTTGATTTTTCACTTATGAAGACCCACTTTCCTAATGTTTGTATTTCACTTGTTTTTTAAAACTCTTTTTTGAGCAGTTTGTCTTACTTTGTTTTTTGCCTTTGATGGACTAAATGCTTTGAAATTTTGTTTCTTTTGCAGGAACTGGAGTGTAGAGGCTTGGTAAGGTGACCAAGGATGCCTCTTGAAATTATTACATATAGAAAAAATAAAATTACGTGAAATTTTGTACATAAAACATAAAAAACTTTATTTTGAGGAAAAAAAGGGTTTTGAGGAAAAATCAATCACTAAGCATGTGATTATTGAAATTTTTGTTTCCGAGACTTTATTTGACCTCCTCATGCACCTGCTGACCATTATTGAGCTTTTATAAGACTTTTAGGACAAACCCTAGATCTAATGAGACCTAAAACCTTAAAAATGACTTTTTGCATATGTAAAGACAATAATGACTGTAAATGACCTGAAAATAGGCCATTAGGTAAAGATCATGAGGGAATTTTTTTTTATAAAATGCCACTGCCATAATATGATCCATGATCGTAATGGAATGCAGTTGATCAAATGAGATACCTAAAATTCAATGTAACAAGAGAATTTTGATCACTGATGGAGGGATGAAGATACCGACACCAACATAACTGACAGATTGATCTATAGTGAAACGGTAGGGAAGTTAGAAGATATCACGATTTTGGTTGATTCATGGCACTACCCTGTGGACTTCCTAGTATTCCAAATGCAGTCTCCAACTAGAGACCATCCCCTAATTCTGGGAAGATCGTGGCTGAAAACCGCAGGTGCTTATATTGGGTGTTGGTCTGGACATATGATCATTTCAAATGGACAAAACCCTAAGAATACAGTGTTATATCCTCCCGCAAAACCTAACCCATTAGAAAAATCAACAGGCCAGAAGAAATATTTATCTAGGAAAGAGTCTGAATCAGAAAATGAGGAGTTAAGACCAGTTCTAACTATTGGATAGGCCCTCCATCTGAAAACCGAAATGGAAGATGACACAATTACTACTTTTATCAGTGATCCCTGTTCTGTTTTAGATTTAAATTAGCAAATCCTGGAGTCCGTCTTGAGCTGTGAAACTCAGGAAAGTATTGGAATAGCAGATGGATTTGATGAGCTCCTACAACTATGCCCCATGACAATATTTCCATGGAAATAGAGCCAAGAAAAGCCTTGAATATCAATCCAGATCTTTCAGAGTCCTAGAAGAAACAACTCTTAGATGTTATTCAGAAACACAAAGAAGCCTTTGCCTCAGACTACTTAGATATGAAGGGGATTCCTACTAATCTATGCACCCATCACATATACATTAAGGAGGACTATCGTCCTGTGAGGCAACCCCAGAGAAAAATGAACCCTACTCTGAAAAACATTGTTAAGGAAGAGCTCCAAAAGCTGCTAGACGTGGGTTTTATCTACACCATTTCAGACAGCCAATGGGTTCCCCATTGGTACTGGTCCCTAAGGAAAACAATAAATGGTGAATATGCTGGATTACAGAGAATTAAATAAGGCAACTCAGAAAGACCATTTTCTATTACCATTCATTGACCAAGTCTTAGATACATTGGCTGGGAAGAAGCTTTTCTCCTTCCTAGATGGATTTAGCGGTTACAACCAGATCCAAATAGCTCTCAAAGATCAGGATAAGACCACTTTCACATGCCCATGGGGAATGTTCGCATACCAGGTCCTCCCATTTGGTCTCTGTAATGCACTTGCAACATTCTAGAGGGCAAAGTAGGGATTTTCTCTGATTTGATGGATGATAGTGTTGAGATTTATATGGACGATTTCACAGCATATGGAGATTCATTTGAAGAAGCATTGGGGAAGCTAGAAAAGGCTCTTGAAAGATGCAAGCAGGCACATGTCTCTTTAAGTACGGTGAAATGCCATATAATGATGAACGGAGGAATAGTCCTTGAATACTTGCTTTCGGTTGCAGGAATCCAGATGGATCTAGCTAAGATAAAGGTAATACTACATCTTCCAATACCTAGGACACCCACTCAGTTACATAACTTTATGGGTTGCGCTGGTTATTATAGATGCTTTATAGAAAATTTTGCTAAAACAACACATCCACTTTTTCAATTACTAACAAAAGATGCAGAATTTGCGTGGACAGATGACTGTGATGCAGTCTTTGTGAGGATCAAGGAACTGGTCTTTAGTGCTCAGATCCTTAGAGGGCCATAATGGGCATTACCATTCCATATTCATGCTGATGCTTCCCAGACAACAGTCGCGGCAGTTTTGGGGCAGCAAGTGGATAAGGTACCATATGCAGTTTACTATGTTAGTAAGAACTTGGCTCCTGCTGAGTTAAACTACACAGTGGCTGGAAACGAATTCCTTGCTGTCATCTACACCATCAACAAGTTCCGGCACTATATCACTGGTTACCCCACCTTTTTACACACCGATCATGCAGCCATTAGGTATCTGATGAATAAACCCGTTACTCCTGGTCGTATTACAAGATGGTTTTTGCTACTTCAAGAATTTGACATTACCATAGTAGATAAACCAAGGAAGGACAATGTGGTTGTCGATTTTCTGTCTAGGTTAGAAAATAATGTCAAAGGTACACCTATTGAAGATAGCTTTCCAGATGAATATCTCTTTGCAATTTCCGCTAACACTCTGTGGTATGCAGATATTGCTAACTATCTTGCTACAGGGAAGGTACCTTGTCATTTGTCATATAAGGATCAATGGAAAATTATTCATCATTGTACCCGATATTCATGGATGGCAGGATACCTCTTTCATACAAGGGTTGATCAACAGATTTAGCGCTGTGTATCAGAGGATGATATCTATGAGATATTGAAGGCCGCCCATGGTGGACCTTGTGGAGGACATTTTGCAGATAAAAGAACAGGCCACAAAGTGTTGCAAATGGGATACTATTGGCCTTCTATCTTTCACAATGCTAGAGATTATGTCCGAAGATGTGACAACTGTCAACGGATGGGACAACCTGGGAAATCGGATGAAATGCCATTACCACCCCAGATAGTCATTGAACCTTTTGAGAAGTGGGCCATCGATTTCGTTGGACCCATAAACCCACCTTCTCACTAGAAGGTTCACATCATGGTCCGTACTGATTATGTGACTAAGTGGGTGGAAGCCAGAGAGATTGCGAAAGCAACATAATAGGTGGTGGCAAATTTCCTTTTTGAAGAGATTTTTGCCCGATATGGTACCCCGAGAGAAATTTTTTTAGATGGAGGAGCATAGTTCACATCCCATATGATAGAGAGGCTTACGAAAAAAAATGGGGTAAACAAAGAGTGACAACTCCTTACCATCCCCAAGCGAGCGAATGGACAGGTAGAAAGAACAAGCAAGGTATTGGAAAATATATTGACAAAAACTGTAGCAAGTCATCGCCAGGATTGGTCGCAGAAAATTAGAGAAGATCTTTGGGCATATATGACGACATGGCAGAATACAACTGGGTTTTCACCATTTGAGCTAGTCTATGGGAAATCTCCCTTATTTCTAGTAGAATTCGAGATTAGTACACTCATAATGGCTTTAGAAGTGGGATTAAACTTATCAAAGGCCTAGAAACACCGACTGGAATAGCTCAATGAGTTAGATGAGATTCGTTCAGTAGCTATCTAGAGAACCACTGCTATCTAACAGCAGAGAACGAAATGGCATGATAAATTTATCAAGAATAAGGTGTTTCATACAGGAGACTGGGAATTGCTCTATGACTCCTAGTTCAAATATTTTAAAGGAAAGCTTCGCACTCGTTGGATGGGATCCTATGAAGTGGATGTTGTATTCCACAATGGAACAGTTAGATTGGTAACAATAGATGAAAATTGTACTTCCTTCCTACTTAACGGACACCGTCTAAAGTTATATCACTATCCAACTTCTAATGATGCCTTCATCAAACATCTTCATGATACATCTGGTTTGATGGTTACTGGTGCAGAGAATACTCCCTCTTCCTTCTATTAAATATATATAATAATAATAATATGTTGTTACCACTTACTTGTTTGTCTTTTTGTAGGAATAAGAACCGAATTATGACAAGGAGAAACTGAGAAATTTTCCAAGTAACAGTAATTGTTGTTAATCCACCGTTGTTGTTACTCCATTGATGTCATTACTTTGTCGTCGCTGTTACTCCACCGTTGTTGTTACTCCACTATTGCTGTTACTCCACCGATGTTGTTACTCCGCTATTGCTGTTACTCCATCGGTGCTGGTACTCCAAAGTTGCCATTACTCCACTATTGCTATTACTTCGCCATGCTATTACTCCGCCGGTGATGTTACTCCGTGAGCGCGTTACTCCGTTGTTGCTGCTACTCCACCGCCAAGTAGGTCGCTAGGTATGACTTCATTGACTCTTACAGATTTAATTAAAATATTCTAAAGAAGAGACTAGTATGTGCCGCAGACGGCTGCATTTAAGTTGAGGGGGTCCTGTCACAAATAAACAACAACGTACCTAAAATCGTAATCTTATCACATCATTACCGAATCTAATGTGAATAGAAACCAAAAATCATGCAATTTTGTATTCATGATTCCAATGTAATGGAATTTGAAATCGTACGCTGTATTCAATCACCATAATCATTCATTTGTACTATCATACCCTGTCATTATTTGTTGTGTTTTTCAAGGTGTACCAACCATTATCACCAATATTTTGCCCTGCGGACACCATGCTAACATTATTGCCATCATCAGTTGGGTTGCTGTTACTCTCCCCCTACCAGCCGACTGTATCCATTGTGTTGATCTAGTTCCTACAACGATGGGTGGGTTGGTTGTGTGCCATGATCTGTAGGACACAACAATAGTCTGAAAAAATCAGGAAGTATGGCAGGTTTTTGAAAACATAGGGTGGAACGTCTATTTCGACAGGTTGCAGAGGTTTAACGAGGTGATTGCGATTGAATTTGCACTCAATTTAGAGGAAGGGAGCTCTCGGGTCCGGGGGATAGAAATCCCTGTTACATAGGAAACCATTGCGGAGGTCAGTGGGCTACCCTAGCAGGGGCATAAATGGTTTTCACGAAGAACCTCCCTCCCAAATTTCCCCGAAGCATTTTTGCAAGCCGAAGAAAATGTTGTTCAGAAAGGCCGAGGGTATGATCCGAATTCATTACCAAACCCATGGGGTGAGGTAGCAGGTTTTGTAGTGAGATACATAACCTATGAGGGGAGGTATACCACCATGTTTAAATATCATTTCATAATGTTGGCTCACCTCCGGTTCCCACAGTCGGAAGCCTTCCCATTGAATATGCCTTTCTTCCTGTTAAAAAGTCTCCAGTTGCGCCTGGTCAACATTCGTGACAAGTGGAAGCTGTCATTACCAACCATGGGTTGGTCCAGCTATTAGTCATGCATGTAATTGCTCGACTTCAAATCTCATGGGAAACATTCCAGAATTATACAGAGGAAGAGATAACAACTACTAGAGCCGCTAGAGAAGAAGAGCTGGAAGTGATGGAGGAAGGAATTGGAGCAGAGGACGAATACATAGATCAAGAAGAACCAAAGGAAATGAAGATGGAAGCCGAGGGGTTGGAACAGAACCAGGAGTGTGAACTAGAGAGGATAGTCGAGGCTGCTCCACAAGAGCCAACCTCGATTACAGTACCGATGGAAGAAGAAGTGCTGCAGCAAGGGGCCGATATAAAAAGGGTCACCAGCACCAGGACCGAGGTTGTCTCACAAGAGCCAGCCTCGACCATGTAGCCAGCGGAGCAAATCAGCAGTAATGTAATAAGAGAAGAGGGACCACATCAGGATGAGGTGGAGGAATTCGTTAACATTGCGATCGGGGGTGTCCCACAAGAACCACTCTCGACTGTAGAACCAATGGAGGAAGATGAACCAGGACGAGACAGGCCTGAAGTTGAAAGAACCATGGGGCCAATAGAAGGCGAGGCTATGGGTATAATGGATAGAATTGATGTAATGATGCAAGAATCCATTTTTATTAATGTTGTGCTGGAAGAAATAGTGCCAACATCATCTGTTCAAGAACTGCTAGATACGAAAGGTGGTGTTACACAAGAACCACCATCAACCTGTCCAACCTTGGAAGTTGTTGAGGAATTAGATGTTGGGACTGACGTTGTTCCAAAAGAACTAGCATCAACCTCAGAATAGGGGATTGCATAGGCAAGGGTTTCAACCCAGAGCAAAGACACTACAAACAGAGAGAAAGAACTTGAGGCCACAAATGGGGCCGAGATAGATCAGGTAGGAAAATTCTTTCAATTTTCCTCTTACTTCTCCATTCCAAAAGGGGCGAGGATATCTTGCTCTTCTCGACACAAGGAGGAGGATGTTGCCATTTTGCCAATTTTGAAGTTTGATGGGTTGAATAAGGAACCAACTGCCACAGGTTTGTTGGCCGCAAACCTCCACAAAGACCTTTCCCAGGAACCCAGAATAGAGGAAGAGGCAGGCATTTTTGAAACGAGGGAACCTGGAGGGGAAATTTTGGTTGAACCACCAATGGACACCCATCAAGTGAGCCCGCTACCTACCAAGATAGCTTCACAGTAGGTCGAGGCAGGAATTAGTAAGGAAGCGGTTACCCCCAAGGAAAAGATATCAAGCAAAGTAGCCCCGTCGATTAACCCTGTGGATACTCCCTCGAGTAATCCACCACCTGTCGAATCGGCTGTAGTACCAGATGAGGTGGTGGTAAAACAAGAATGGGTAGAATTGTGTGAAAAATGGAGGCTGCCTATGAAGTAGAAATATCAGCTACAACTAAAAGAAACAATGTGGCTCAAAACAGAGGTCAAGAGGCTGAGAAGGCAGATGCACTAGTTGAAGAAATAGGTGAAGAAATATAAATGGTGGGCTAAGAATCCCAAAGTCATGATGGCTAAAGCAGGGACACAAGTAGATGGAGTGGAAACAACCTATGTTGCCACTCAACACAGACCCAATAGAGTATTTGTTTGAAGGCAGTGAGTTTTCTTTGTCAGCTGAAGTATAAACCTGGAAATCCCTGCGACGCGATATTAGAGCGAAGTGAAGAAAGCCCATGAATGAGCATCCACGAATATCTTCGAATATGTAGAGCACATTGATATAATGCGATTGAGGTATGAAAAGCAACGACTCAAGGTAAAGCGGCTAGAAAGGCAAGTGGCAGAGTTGAAAACCGACAAAGAGCAGATGCTCCATTTAGCATAGGAGGTGATGGCATGTCGCCCTCCCGCTTCTAGTTATTCTTTGTTTTTTGCGTGAACGTTTTATTTTCTTCTATTTGGAAAGCATCCAGAAATAAATTAGTCACGAGATTGAGGATGGTGTACAGTTCCTTTAGATATTAAGAGCCCATTATGTGCTAACTCAACATTTGATGTGTGAGCTTTACATGCATGGGTATCTCCCGCGTGTTGAGTGTTAGGCCCCTATACTACTAGTGTAACTCCTTATTGTTATTATTAAAACCCCCTTATTATATTGTTATACCCATGTAGTCCCTATATGGTTATTATTATGCCCCATAGAATCCCACTATTGTTATTATTGTGCCCTTACATTATTATTGTTATGTCGGCTTTGATTATATTATGACCCCTTAGACTCCTATATAGAAAGGAGGTCTTGTCATTTGAATCATCCAAGAATTGTTCATTTGTGTAATTTAAAGGAGGTTTCCCCCTCGAAGAGGCTGAATTCTAAGGTGTTGATCTATCTTTTCTATCTTTTTGTGAGTTGTTTCATAACATTTGGTATCAGAGCTTTGGATTCTAGGGTTTCACTGCTCCAAACAGGTCATCGTGGAATTTTCGCTATAACTTTTTTTTTTTCTACGACGTTTCAAAAGATAAAAAAAACCCATTTGAGAAAACATCGTGCTAAACCTTGGGTCCAAGTTTCAGAGCTTATCTCACTACGGTAGTGGAGATATGATCTGAGGAAGTTAGGGTTTTTTCAGACTCCCGAATTACATTCTAAACAAGGGACCTGAGGAAAGTCGTCATAACTGATTCTTTGAGCATCAGATTGAAATTTCATAAGAAGTTGCAGAAAGAGGATGGACTGTAGTTTCCTGTGTATATTTTTCAAATCCGAAGGTCAAAATAGTGACACATGGCACTTCATACAAGTTCGCTCTTCTTAAAAGGTATATAATCAGGTCATCTTGGGAGATTGTGCATAACTCTTTCTTGGAGAATCCAAGATCGATCAGAATGGTGGTATTAGAAATAGGATGCAGAGGGCTATTGTAGGTCATGATTTCAGAGTTGGAAGATATGAAATTACAGAGTTATAGTCATTTCAAGATTGAGCTCCTAACATCAAGAAAAGGCGATACGAGGAAGTTTGATGGCAAAGATCTGGTAAATTGGATACTACAGATGGAGCAATTTTGATCTACATGAGGTGCAACTGCTACAAAAGGTATGTATTGCATATTCATATTTAGAACCGGATCAATTTTTATGGTATAGAGTGTTTTGTTCTCGTAAGCCACTTGTTACATGGTCAATTTTCACGAAGGAAATGATAGCACATTATGAGGATACAAAGAGAAACACCTTCTTTAGCCAATTGATAAATCTCAAACAAAAGTGTTCAATGGAAGAGAACATTGAGGAATTTAAAAAATTGAATATAAGGGTAAATGATATTCTAGAGAAGCAAAGGATTGATGTCTTCGTAGCTACTTTAAAGGATAACATTCAACATGAGGTTCGTCTTTGGGAACTAGATTCATTGGAGAAGGCATTCAGGTGGGAAAGAAAAATTGAAAGCGAAATTATGGAAACAAGGAATCCCACCACTCACGACTATAATTATGGAAGTGTTTTTGTCCTAGCCTTCCACAACCTACAAGTTTTACACCACAACAATTGGAAGAAAAAAGAGAAAAAGGGCTTTGTTACAATTGTGATAGCAAATGCACTAAAGGTCATAAGTGTGTTGAGAAGAAATTATTTTACATAGATTATGAAGAGGAGGAAGAAAAGGATCAAGGAATATCAAAAGAAGAGGATATACACCAGGAACCAACCCAAGAGAAAGAAGAAATGAATTTGACCATATCTTGTAAAGCATTGGCAAGAATTACTAATCCTCAAACTCTCAAGATAGAAGGACATATCAAGAAGAAAAAGGTTTAAGAAGTGAAAGATCACATCGATGAAAAAGAAATGATCCAACCATATCTTGTAATACATTGGCCGGAATTACCACTCCTGAAACTATCAAGATAGAAGGACATATCAAGAAGTGAAGGATCACATTGAGTATCAAGAAATGAATCCGACCATATCTTGTAAAGCATTGGAAGAAATTACCACTCCTCAAACGCTCAAGATAGAAGGAAATATCAAGAAGAAAAAGGTTCAAGTAGTGAAAGATCACATCGAGCATCAACAACAAATTCTCCAACTTTTAAAGGATAACACCACTTTGGTGCAGAATCAAATGAAACAATAGGTAGATCAACATCACAGTGAAAAAAGTTTTGATATAGGTGATTTGGTATTTTTACGACTACATCTCAAGCAAGCTATTTATGAGAAGGAAATGTTGGAAATATTACATGCACTTAAGCAACGACGACCTTACCCAATGGGAAGACACTTCAAGGTAAAAATGGATCATGATAGTCTTAAATACTTATTAGAACAAATATTATCTTTAGAATAACAGAAAAAATGGGTCACAAATATGTTGGGTTATGACTTTGACATCATGTATAGAAAATGGAAGAAAATTTTTGTTGCAGATGCACTGTCATGAAAGGATGAGGATGTGGAAGCATTGTTTTGTGCTATTTCTGTTATCCAACGAGATTGGATAAATGAAGCAAGGGATGAATGGAAGAAGTATGAAGAAGTGTGGCCACTCATTCAAAAGTTGCAGAAGATCCCAATTCAAACAATATTGTTAGAACTTGAAGAGGAAGGAAAAATCATATTGGAACCTGGAGCAGTCATAGAAACA
>APFE030563201.1:59358-105287 GCA_000404065.3 Pinus taeda
ATGTCGGCTCTGATTATATTATGACCCCTTAGACTCCTATATATAGAAAGGAGGTCTTGTCATTTGAATCATCCAAGAATTGTTAATTTGTTTAATGTAAAGGAGGTTGCCCCATCAAAGAGGATGAATTCTAAGGCGTTGATCTATATTTTCTATTTTTTTGCGAGTTGGTTTCATAACATTGAGAGAGAATTTAATCTGGTTCCATATGTGAGGGACATTCATTTAAGGGCCTTGACCTCTTACACTTTCAATCAGATAAACTGGCAGAAGGCTTCTAATATGGCCGATTCAAATCAGGCCACGAAGCCTTTTATGGTAAGAGGAGAGCCCAAGAGATCAGTGACTATGTACAATAAGCACATTACATTTTTAGAAATTATGGGAAATAAGGAACGGATGCTGAGGACACAAAAGTGGTGCATCGATCTCTGTGTCAAACAATTGGTCACGTTTCAAGCTGAGGCCCTGGATAGTTGTTAGAAAAGGTGGATGATGTCACCCACATCTATCTGGAACATTGAACTATTTGGAGCACCAAATTTCGCACGAGCACTCAGTAGGGTGCCAAGATACATGGCATGCATCCAAACATGTGGGGTCCGGTGGATGGGAATTCGATTTTAGTACCCTGTCCTTTGGTTGCCATCAAAGCACTACACCCCAGCATATAATGTACTAAATGATTGGTGGAAGGAAGTTCTTCTCTCAGAGGGGTTTAAGGTTCTAGGAATAGAAATGGCCGAGGAATATGATCTTGCGCGGCTTCATGAAGCACTCAACCTATCCAACCCAGATCTACGGAGATGACGATCTACACGAGGGTGTGTAGAAGGCTAGTTGGGGGTAGATGTTGGGCACCAAATTGGCCTATATTTTCCCTGCATTTCCACTCCTCTTTTCATCCATTTTGTATTCATTCACATACATTTACTATGTAAAACTATGAGGTAATTCCCCTTTATCATCTCTTGGGATATTTAATTAATGAAGTAGAGTCATGAAGGTTTTACCTATGCAAACCACTAAAACGTGTTATGACCGCAGATTATGGAACGCAAGTATTGACTCCATGACTTATCACAACAGTTCTATGATTCACAACAGTTGATCGACCACGACGAAATAACATAACTGATTTGCAGCTATTCTCAACCTATTTTGGATCATTCCTGTTCTCGCTCTCTCGGCACTAGTGCTGTGTTGAACTAATGTATATCTTTGGGCATATAGTTGCCAGGTTTTGCGGAGAGATGTTATTCCCCTTTGTACTATATAAAAGACGAGTCATTCCTGTATAAGGAGTTAGCGAGACCCTGCATTGTATTGTAACAACATTGTTCAGATTAATAAAATATAAACCTTTTTGCTGATCTATCTTTCGCCTTGAGTAACGCAACCCTAATTAGAGAGCTGGGCCCACTCTTCTGATCAAGTGCTACATGTTTCCTTGTTTTGTGTGTATTGTTCATTGCTTGTTTATTTCTTGATTGTTGTTGCAGATTCTTTAGATCATTGTGAATACATTTTTAAGTTCTGCAGTTGAGTTTCTATTTTTGTTTCAACAATGTTTTGATTTGGTAATCACGAACCCTTGGTCGATGACAGATTGTAACCTTGCCCTTGCATATACCTTGTGTGTTTCCTTGAAAAGAATATGCACTCGGATTGATACATTAATGTAGGAAAAGGGGTTAATAAATTGTTCATACTTGGACACCAACACTTTCCATCATTTTCCATCTATATGTGCATCTAGAGGTCTTTCTCCTCCAAGGTACTGAATAAACTCTTATCGCCGGTCATGTGGAATGAGGCTCCACTATCCAGGTACCAAACACAACCCACTATTGATGAAACTATGCATGCGATGAGGGTAAAATCCAATTTGAACTGTGAGGCCAGTGCCTCACCATGTGATCCTTTCGAGGATCCCTTCTTGGATTTCTTCAATGGACAATTGGTTGCATAATGGCCCACCTCATGACAATTAAAGCATATCACTTTAGATTTGTCAATCTTCTTCCCTCCATGGGAAGGAATTGGTTTGGAATGGGAAGCCTACCCTTTCCCTTTCCTCGCCTTACTTTCTAAGGCTATATTTTCTTCATCATCATGCTTAGATGAAGAACCATCTCTGATGCTTCTCCTGATCTCCTCCTTCACCAGATCCGACCACAGTCGTTCCCATTCTGGCAGTTTCTCTCTTCCATTCACTAAGTTTTGGTAGCTATGCCAGCTCTTAAGAAGACTAAGGAGAGAAAGACTCACCATATCATCATCAGCTATCAGGATTCCTACACTTCCAAGCTCATCTTTGCAGGTGGTGAGCTTGTTCAAATATGTAGAGATTGTGTTGCCATTTTCACACTTGATTTTCTGAAGCTTGTCCTTCAGCGCCAACTTCCTTTGGTCACTGCTGTTCTGATATAGATCCTTTAATGTCTTCCACATTGAAAACAGATTCTCCTTCCATGGATACTCGAGACAATATGGTCTCGAACTCCCTCTAGAAGAATCCTCCTCACTCTAGCCACACATTTCTTCCATTCCGCCGATTCTTGGGCATTAGCTGCTATTGGCTTAGTGACTTCTTGATCAACGAAGTTATTCAAACCATTGTATTCTAATACCACTTCCATGCGATCCTTCCATGCTATGTAATTCAAGTTGCCATCCAGGGAATACTCGAGTCTCAAGCCATTCAACGCCATTGGTGAACTTTGAGATGTGATAAGAAACCGATTTTTGTACCTACAATCAAGAACTTCAACCTTCGAACTTCTCCCTTCTTTGTATACTATTCTCCGCTTTGATCACCTTTGCTCTGATACCATGTAGAAATTCTCATTGTATATTAAACTGATTATGCAATGTACTAAAGCAAAATATGTAATCTACTTCTACAATCAAACTTGCGAAAGCTTAATCGATTTTGAGAAAGATCAAATAGAACACATATAACAGAGAAGGTTCAATCACACATGAAACACAGAAGAATCCTCTCGGGAAAGCCTCAGCTAAAAACCCCGCTATCTATATTATCATACAAGTGGAAATATCTCAGGATTACACAAAGATTTAGCTCTCAAGATATCCAACTCTTAGTACAATCCCTCACTGTTGCTCATAGATAGAATAGAAAATACATATGCCTTCCTTCAGTCCTCCAAGCTTCCTATTTCCTTGCGTAATTTCTCCTGGGTCCTCTAGCTGCCACTTGTGTGATTCTCACCTTACACACTGCTCTGACCTCTATAGTAACCACACAATCCTCAAGGAATGAATTCCTTCTGCATGCAAGAGATATTCACATGGGAATATTCTAGCAACTGATAATACACTGGCCCTGCCTTTAATCTCAACTGGATCTTTGTCTAAACTTACATGCATGAGTTATTTATGAGAGAATATTCAGTTATATGGAGAACACTAGTTGCATGCATGCATGCATTAAGTGACTGAACTCATACTTAGTTCAACAAATTGTTTGGAACTAATTTAATTGGACTTAATTCAGTTAACTAAGCTAACTAATTACAACTCAAATACAACTCATCCTTATCTCCTTAATTAAGGGATAACTTCCTCAATCAAAGGGATAACTGTTGCATGTCTTCACAAAGACTTCATGTTTGAATTTCACCAACTAATTAACTCAAGATGTATTAATTAATTGTTTTTCAAATAGCTGGTGAGACTAAATTCGAATTTTAATTCTCAATTTTAGTTCAAGGAAAAATTAAAATTGGAATATATCCTGAAATGCTATCTATAGCAATGTTATGTTTTAGAATTTCTTGTTGCTATTTTCAACATTTAATAAATAGGGTGTTTCCACACATTTTGAACACCTTATGCAATCACTCAACAACATATCAAATATTAAGTGTATTATGTGGTTAAAACCCTCAAATAGGGAAATAATTCCCAACCCCATCCAACATAACCACTTGAGGCAATATATTAATGCAACAAGAAAATTTTCACATATGAGTTTCTTAGAATTTATCACTGGCAAGTGAACCTCCATGTTCTTCAAGTAGAGATAATATTGTTAAGCCATGGATCAATATAGACATTATTATCGTGGAAAATATGGATCGTTTGTTACTTATGTCTAGAACATATTACCACTATCATAATACCTAACTACAATTGCATACTAAGGAAACACATTAAAGAAAAACACTTTACATAAATGCACACTAAACCAAGTTGATCTTAACTAACTCCTAAGTGTCTAAATATCCTAACACTCCTAAACCAACAATGAGAATTTAAAATATCATTTCTTCACATTGGTAAAGGGCATCCCTTTTGAGTACAAGAGTTCAAAGTGACAGTGAGTTACCCGAAATTTGTGAGGAAATCTTGAAGTGTGGATCTATTTTGGCTAGATACCTTTGAGATGTTGTTTTCTATTATTTTTTCACTCACTTATTTGTGCAAAAATGTGGTGTTTTGTGCCCTTCTTTGAGTCACAAGATATGATATTTTGGACACTAATACCACTCCTTAAAATTTTAACCTTTTAGGAGCTCTTTGTTGGGCTATTTATTATGCTCATGAATTCTTGAAGACCTCTTCTTTTTCCATTCCAACTTGAATATCCTTAATATTCTACGCTTATTCCTTATAGGATTTTGAGGGTTCTCAAGGAAAGAGTTCATCTATACTTTGAATGGATTTTTAGGAATATGACATTTTTCTCTTGACAAAGGAGGGGAACCTCACACTCAAACACTTAATGTAGATAATATAGTTTGAAAGAATCTAAGATCAAGGAAGGGATGCTTGAAGAGCGAATTTACACATCATCTAAAAGTAGGGAACTTTTATCCAAGCATTAAACAATATATCCTTAGCCTAATCTCTCAGTAGTCCAAGTGAATTTATCATTTTTATGCTTGATATCAATCAAAATTTGGCCATAAATAAAAACATCCATAATTTCATTGCAGGAATCTATAATCAATTTGCCCCTTTATGTTTTCGTGGTTTCGGGCCAAGTTGAAATCTCATACCATAATTATAATATCAGTTATTAGAGACCCTAATGTGAATATTTAGAATATCCCACAAATCTTTTTTTCTACCAAATTATTAGGCACAGAGATCTTCAACACTTGTACCATTTGTCCCATTTGATGATATAAGAAGATGTAACATCACCCTGTTCTACCCTTGCTTATTGTAATGATTATTGTGACTATAATTCCAACATGGAAGGACGATAATGAGTTAGACCATGCGTTCTTTCTTTCGGAGATCCACCTCACTCAACTTTGAATCCATCCAGTAATCCATCTCAATCAAAACATGAGAATCCCATCACACCATGGCTATCCGGAAATGGCGAGGATAGGTTGAAAACATTGTCACACCTGGAAAAACCCATGCCATAACAACAAAGAACCACATGCAATACGACCCATTCCAAATCTAGCAAGGAAAACACACATGCAAATCAATACCTGAAAAGAATCCTATTTTAGCTGCTTGATCCTGCTCTTCCTTGATCTCCATTTATTTGTCTCTTTATCTCACCCCCCAAAACACACATGCTCTCTCTCTCTCTCTCTATATATATATCTGTGTGTGTGTGTGTGTGTGTGTGTGTGTGTGTATATATCTCCCTCCCTCTCTTTATCTCTCTCTTCTTCCACATTCCACACTCCCCCTGCATCTATATTTCTTCATCTCTCCTTCATTGTCTCTGTATCTCAGCCCCCGACATACACACTCTCTCACAATATATTTCTATCTCTCACTTTCTCTCCATATATATATATGTCTCTCTCCTTCCCTGTCCCTCTCCCCTCTCTCCCCCCTCCCACTCTCCTCTATCCCTCACTCTCTCTATCTCTCCCTTGTTACCCCCTCTCTCTCTCCACCTTTATCTCTTTATGTCTTTCTTATTCCCCCCCCCACCTCTCTCCTTTCCTTTCTCCTTTTCTCTCTCCCTCCCTCTCTCCTCTCTCTCAAGTCCTCTCCCTTTTCCTTCATCTCTCTCCCTTTCTCTCCCACCTCCCTCTATCTCTCCCACCCATCACTCTCAATTTCTCTCTCCCTCTCTTTGTCCTCCAACTTTGTCATTATCTCCCTCCCTATCTCCTTCTTTTTCTCTCTCTCCACTCCCCCCCGCCATCACCATGTCTCCCTCTCTATCCCTCTCTCTTTCCTCTCCTTCTCTCCTCTCTCGCTCAATCTATTTCCATCTCTCCCTTGCCACTCCCTTTACCTCTCCACCTCTATCTCTATATGTCTTTGTTCACCTGTCTCTTCCCCCACTTCCAAATCCATCTCTCCCCCCCTCTCTCCATTCCTCTCTCTTCCTTCCTCTCCTACCTCCTTCTATCTCTACCCTAATCTCTCTCTCTCTCCCCACCCTTCGAATTTGTCACTACCTCCCTACCACGCTGCTTTCTTTTCCCCCTCCATCTCTATGTCTCCCTCTCTCTCTTCCCCTTCTCTCCCTCTCTCTCTCCTCTCGTTCTCTCTGTCTTCCCTCCTCTCCTCTCTCCCTCGTTCTCTCTCCATCTCTCCCTTGCCACTCCCTCTCTCTCTGTTGAAAAGTGTGCAACAAGAAATGCTAAATTTAGAATGTGCTAAAAATATAACTCCTAAAAACAACACTTCTAAAAATAGCAATTTGGCCAATGAGCATTTTGGCCACCTTGGGTGAGAGGTGAAATTGATAAAAATAGAATCTTCTAAAAATTGCATTTCTAGCTCCCTTCCTATTTTTAGCAGTCCTTGGTCTAACTATAGGAAGTAAAAACGAATTTGGTCTTAACAACAATTTAAAATATTAATTAATTGGTCTTAACATGCTTGAGTATGCCCTTGATGGCAGCGCAAACTACATAGCTTGGAAGGTTCACATGGAGGCAGTATTGGAAGATAACGACCTTAAGGACTTCATTGATCAAGAAGTCCCTAAGCCTATTGATGCGACTCAACTGGCGGAATGGAAGAAGTGTGTGGCTAGAGCTAGGAGAATCATCCTAGAGGGAGTTCGAGATCACATAATTTCGAGCCTCCATGGGAAGGAGACTTTGCATGCATGTGGAAAACATTGAAAGGTTTATATCAGAATAGCAAGTGATCAAAGGAAGCTAGAATTGAAGGACAAACTTCGCAAGATCAAGTGTGAAAAGGGTGACACTATCGCTATGTTCTTGAACAAGCTCACCACCTGTAGGGATGAGCTTGCAAGTGTAGGGGTCGTGACTGCTGATGATGATATGGTGAGTCTAGCACTTCTTGGCCTTCCTAAGAGCTGGCATAGCTACTATGACTCAGTGAATGGAAGGGACAAACTATCGGATTGGGAATGAATATGGTCGGATTTGATGCAAGAGGAGATCAGACGGAGCACCAGGGATGGAGCTTCTTCATCAAAACATGATGATGAAGAGAACTTGGCTTTAGAATCCAAGCTAAGAAAGGGAAAGGGAAGGCATCCCAATCCAAGTCTTCTCAAGGAGGGAAGAAGTTTGACAAGTTGAAGGTGAGATGCTTTCATTGTCATGAGTTGGACCATTATGCTACTAATTGCCTAAAGAATAAGTCCAAGAAAGGTTCCTCCAAGGAATATGATGGTGATGCACTAGCTTCAAAGTTTGAGATGGATTTCTCACTTATTGCATGCATGGCTTCATCCAACATGGGATGTGTTTGGTACTTGGACAGTGGAGCCTCTTTCCACATGTCAGGTGACAAGAATATTTTCCGTACTTTGGAGGAGAAGGATCTCCAGATACAGATCGAGATAGGTGATGATGGAAAGTACCGTGTCTCAGGTGAAGGTACAGTTGTGTTTCAAAGGGAGCATGGTTCTCCCCTCACTCTTTCTAACGTTATGTATGTATCAGGGCTAAAAAAGAATCTTGTGTCTCTTGCTATGCTTTAGGATAAAGGCTATGATGTAGTCTTTAGTTTGGGAAAGGTTTTCCTAAGGCATATCGGCACTGGACAGACCAAACATATTGGGATTCGAATTAAGAATCTCTATAAGGTACATGTAGAAGATTGTGCTACATTGAGTTCCAAAGTAGAGGTGGTGCATGGCCAAGATATTGGCGAGTTATGGCATAGGAGATTGGGCCACTTGCATAATGGGGCCTTGAATATCATGCAGCAAATTTCTACCGGTTTACCCAAGTGCAAGCTGGAGCAAATGAGCACATGCAAAGGTTGGACTTTGGGTAAGTATGCAAAAGCTTCCTTTCATGATCGGGATAGTAGAGCAAGAGCAGTTCTGGAGCGAGTTCATTTAGATGTATGTGGGCCCTTCTCTACAGCCTCCACGACAAAGCATAGGTACTATGTTATTTTTTCTTATGATTTTTCTCGTAGATGTTGGATCTACTTCATGCAAAAGAAGGATCAAACCTTCTTGAAGTTTTGTGAGTTCAAAGCTTTGGCAGAGAAAGAATCAGGGATGAAAATAAAGGCCTTGCGGACTGATAACGCTGGAGAGTATGTTTCCCAGTAGTTTAAAGACTTTTGTGCTTTAGAAGGAATTAAACAGGAACTCACGGCACCTTATAACCCACAATAGAATGGGGTGGCCAAAAGGAAGAACAGGTCTATTGTGGGAGCAACTCGAGTGATGTTGCATGACTAAGGCCTACCACTTCATTTGTGGGTTGAGGCATGCAATACAACAATGTATCTTCAGAACAAAAGTCCTAATCGTATTTTGGGGATGAAGACACCTATAGAGGCTTTTTCAGGGAAGCAACCAGATGTGAGTCACTTCCGCATCTTTGGATCACCAGTGTTCTATCATGTGACTAAAGATGCTCAGAAGAAGCTAGACCTAACATCTGAGTTGGGAATACTTGTGGGGTACACGGATACACCTCACAACTATCATGTGTTTCTGCCTGCCAGTCAGAGGACTGTAGCTGGTAGGGATCTGAATTTTGATGAGTAGCCAACCATGCGAGTGTCACTTGAGAGGGAGCTCAAGTTGCATGGTGATGATGAGAAACTATTAGTTCCTAAGGAGGAGGAGCCTCCTAATGATGTGGATTAGCCACATGTAGAGATTCCAGTAGTGGAGATCACCATTGTTGGAGAGTCTTCCAGAAATGGGCAGAAACGATCACGGGAAGTTGATAGACTGATGCAAGATGCAAGAGAGGATGTGGGGCTAGCCATCATCTTAGCGCAGACATAGGAGATCTCCCAATAGATACACTGGCTACATGGCCTTGGTTAGGGAGTGTGTAGCGACTAAGCCTTCTTCTTTTGAGAAGATAGTGCAGCGGCCAGTTTGGGTGGGTGCTATGGTAGAGGAGTATGATTCTATCATGCAGAACAGTGTGTGCGATGTTGTTCCTAGACCGGGGGACAAGTCAGTGGTTACTTCCCGATGGATTTACAAGGTAAAGTAGGCAGCTGATGGCAGTATTGAGAAACACAAGGCAAGTTTTGTTGCCCATGGTTTCTCTCAGGTGGAGGGGATTGAATATGATGAGACCCTTGCTCCTATTGCAAGGTACTCATTGATTAGATTGATTCTAGCACTATCAGCACAGATGGGTTGGAAGATCCATCAGATGGATGTGAAGACAACTTTCCTTAATGGGGATATTGAGGAAGAGGTATACATAGAGCAGCTTGAGGGATTTGAGACCTTCGATCACGAGTCGCATTTGTGCTAGCTCAAGCGAGCATTGTATGGGTTGAAGCAAGCACCCTGTGCTTGGTATACTAGGATCGACAGCTATTTCACCGGGTTGGGCTTCACCAAAGGTGAAGTGGATGCAAACCTCTATCACATCATGGTAGAAGGTAAGCTATTGATTATTGTACTTTATGTTGATGATCTGATTTTGACAAGTGATGATTAGTTGATCAAGTCTTGCAAGGAGGACCTTGCAAGAGAGTTTGAGATGAAGGAGATGGACCTCATGCACTACTTTCTAGGAATGGAGGTGTGGCAAAGAGATGGGGAAGTATTTGTGTCTCAAGGCAAGTATGCCAATGAGATACTCAGGCGCTTCCACATGGATATGTACAAGACCATGGAGACTCCTCCAACAGGTAACTGGAGGAAGGAGGATGCTACTTCAAGTGAGGTAGTAGCTGCTACTGTTTATCGGTAGCTTGTTGGTTCACTTATGTATCTAGTGAACACATGACCAGATTTTTGCTTTGCGGTGAACCAGCTGAGTCAAGCTATGGTTAAGCCAACCAAGTTATTTTGGAAGGCGGAAAAGCATGTGCTAAGATATCTCAGAGGTACTACACAATATGGATTATGGTACAGGCGGACAAAGGGAGTGAATCTCCTAGGCTTCACAGATGTAGATTGGGTAGGTAGTCCATCAGACAGGAAGAGCACTTCTGGAGGAATCTTCAACCTTAGGTCAGTGGCGGTTTCTTGGTATAGTAGGAAACAGAGATCAGTTGCACTTAGCTCAGCGGAGGCTGAATACATGGCTGCTAGTCAGGTTGCATGTGAGGCCATCTGGATGCAGAAGATTCTAGTGGGATTATTTGGTCAGATGATGGATCCTACTGTGACATATTGTGATAATCAGAGTTGCATTAAACTCTCTAAGAATCCAGTGTTTCATGATAGGACCAAGCATATAGATATCCACTATCATCATCTACGGGATTGTGTGGTTAAGAAGATCATGATGTTGCTATACATTTTGACCGAGGAACAAGATGCAGATATTTTGACAAAAGCATTGTCAAAGGGAAAGTTTGAGTTCCATAGAGACAGGATCGGGGTTGTTGATAAGCCTTTTCTTGTTGAGAGGCAGTGTTGAAAAGTGTGCACAAGGAATGCTAAATTTAGAATGTGCTAAAAATAGAACTCCTAAAAATAACACTTCTAAAAATAGCAATTTGGCCAATGAGCATTTTGGCCACCTTGGGTGAGAGGTGAAATTGCTAAAAATAGAATATTCTAAAACTAGCATTTCTGGGTCCCTTCCTATTTTTAGCAGTCCCTGGTCTAACTATAGGAAGTAAAAACGAATTTGGTCTTAACAACAGTTTAAAATATTAATTAATTAATCTCCATGAGTTAATTAATTATGGAAAATTAAACTTGAAGTCTTCGTGAGAACATGCAATTAGTTATCCCACTAATTGAGGAATTTATCCTTGATTTTCTCCATTAATTGATGCATCAAGTATGAGTTCTATAATGAGAGGATCAATTGACTTAGTTTTACTAAGTTAAGTCCAGTTAGATTAATATAACAAGTTGTTAAATTAATGAGATATAGTTTGTTAATACTTGCATGCATGTGACAACTATTATTTCAGATAACTGAGCATTCCCTCATGGATAACTGATGCATGTTAGTTCAGACAGAGACCCAGTTGAGTTCAGATGAGGGACACTGTACTATCAGATGCTTGGATATTTCTAGTAAGTATTCTTTGCATGGAGAAGTATCTATTTCCAAGAGAAATACATAATATAGGAGATTGGAGGACTTGTGGCCTATATATTGAGGCCTAGGTAGTCTATGATCTTCATCTTTTGATTGCAGAGAGTACATGATAGCTTTTGAGCTGATTCTTTTTGTAAACAGAAGAGGATTTCCACTTGATTGATAATACAGATAGGGGTTTTATGCTGGTGATTTCCTTAATGATATATCTTGTGTTATGTTTGATTATTTCTCTTGATTAGTTACATGTGTTTATTTTTGATGTTGCTCATGAATCGATTATGCTTTCGCTTAATGTTTTGTAGAACTAGATCAAGTATTATGCTTTACTACATTGCATATATCAATTTGATCTATAGGTGTGAAATTTCTACACTTTCTACCTGTATCTCTCTATGTATTATTTATTCCCTTCCTCTCTCTACCCCTCCAACTCCATCTCTCTCTCCATCCCTCTATTCTTTTATTCCTCCTTGTTGAAAATTGGCAACAAGAAATTGCTAAAAATAGAAGTGCTAAAAATAGCAGTTTGGGCATCAGTGCTGGATTGGGCAACAGGGAATGAAAAATGGAAGTGTTAAAAATAGAAGTTATATTTTTAGCAGTTCAGTGTGGGTTCCTATTTTAGTCAGTCCTTGGACTAGAAATAGGAAGTAAAATTCGAATTTGATATTAACAACAGTTTGTAAATTAATTAATTAATTCATCTTGAGTTAATTAGTTAAGGAAAAACAAACTTGAAGTCTATGTGAGGACATGCAACAGTTTATCTATTAATTGATGAATTTATCCATCAGTTAAAGAGATAAGGATGAGTTGTAATATTGAGTTATAATTAGTTGGCTCAGTTAACTGAGTCAAGTTCAATTAGATTAATTTAACAGTTTGTTAAATTAATGAGAGTTCAGTTAGTTAATGCTTGCATGCATCTAACTACTGTATTTCAGATAACTGATTATCCACTCATGGATAATTCATGCATGTTAGTTCGGACATAGACCCGATTGAAATCAGAGAAGGGACAATGTACTATCAGTTGGATGAATATTTTTCCTATAAAGGAAAATCATCCAAGCAGAAGGATTAAGGTTCCTTGAGGATTATGTAGTTTTACAGGGTGTGAGATCAGTGTGAGAGATCAATGTTACACTTGGTAACAGGAGGATCACCCAGGAAAAATTGCACAAGGAAATAGGAGGCTTGGAGGGCAGAGGAGAATGCTTAGGAGAAGTCTTAATTGCCTGTGAGCATCCAGGAGGATTGTATTGAGAGCTGGCTAGCTGTGAGAGCTAAGGCTTTGTGTAATCCTGATGTATTTCCACCTTCATCTGTGAGGATTGTAATGAGAGTTGGCTAGCTGTGTGAGAGCTAAGGCTTTGTATAAATCCTATGTATGATAATATAGAGAGTGGGGTTTTAGGCTGAGGTTTTCTCCGGGTAAATTCTTCTATGTTATGTGTGATTGATTTCTCCATATCAGTTATATGTGTTCTTATTGATGTTGCTCATGTTCGATTAAGATTCCACTAAATTGTTTGTAGAAGTAGATCAAGTCCTTTGCTTTAGTACATTGCATTACCAGGTGATCTATAGTGGGAATTTCTACATGGTATCAGAGCTAGTTGATTCATAGAAAAATTCTACATGGTATTAGAGCACAGGTGATCAAAACAGAGAACAACATACTATAGGAGATTTCGAAGTTTCTAGTTTTGGGCTGTGAGTTTTCAGAGCAGATCTGAAAATTTTTGTACAAAATTTTCAGAAACAAATAGCAGATCTGGATTCCTTGCAGGAAAAAAAACCGTTTGAATTAGAGTTTGAATGAGGGAGATATCGCTGATTTAAAATCAGCTCTTTTTCCTGAAAATTTCATGACGGTGGGAAAGATGAAACAAATTGGTGTGCTAGCTAAGAACTTGTATGCACTTGAGGTACAAGATGCATGCAAAGCCTTGAGGAGCAAGACAAAGGTTAGATACTTAGTGGTTGAGAGGAAGAGTAAATTACCTCTCAACATGTAGCGCCAGACGAAGTCTCAGACAATTGTGGAGGAGCCACAATTGGTGAAGCAACTTTAGGAGGTTGTGGAGTAGCCACAATTGGGGAAGCCGAGAGGAGACATAGTGGAGGCATCCACTCATGTAGAGACCTTCAGTAGGGGAAATTTTGAGCTAGGTGGGTAGAGGGATCACATGCATCCATACCTCCAGGTAGGAGGTGGTGCAATGTGGAGTGGTCGTCCCAAGAAGGCTGGAATAGGGGCAAGACCCTTGAGGTACCCAACCTCTTTGATTCGACTTTGCTACAGGAGTCCCGATATGGAGTAGCAAGAACTGAATGATTGGGTAGAAATAGATGCGGATGGAGCGGCAGAGAGAGCTACAGTGCAGGGAATCCCAGGATAATGCAGAGCATGCAGGCTGCAGCAATGCGAGGGGCACAAGTGTGTTGCACAGTGCAGGGTAGCATAGAGAAGGGTGCAATGGTGTGACATGCATGGAGATGTTGCAGTAGCATAGAGGTTAGAGAGGGAGCACATGTCAGCAACAGGTAGAGATTCAGCATCAGAGTATGTTTCTAGCCCAACAGAGAGGTCAGTTGGGAGTTTTTTTGTTTCGAGAGTTGCTAGAGCAACCACACTTGGTAGAAGTGTTGCATGTAGAACATTCCGAAGGTACAAGATCGGGTTCGAGAGGAAACCTTTCTTGTTGAGAGGGAGTGTTGAAAATTGGCAACAAGAAATTGCTAAAAATATAAGTGCTAAAAATATTAGTTTGGGCATCAGTGTTGGATTGGGCAACAGAGAATGAAAAATGGAAGTGCGAAAAATAGAAGTTATATTTTTAGCAGTTCAGTGTGGATTCCTATTTTAGTCAGTCCCTGGACTAGAAATAGGAAGTAAAATTCGAATTTGATATTAACAACAGTTTGTAAATTAATTAATTAATTCATATTGAGTTAATTAGTTAAGGAAAAACAAACTTGAAGTCTATGTGAGGACATGCAACAGTTTATCTATTAATTGAGGAATTTACCCATCAGTTAAAGAGATAAGGATGAGTTGTAATATTGAGTTGTAATTAGTTGGCTCAGTTAACTGAGTCAAGTCCAGTTAGATTAATTTAGCATTTTGTTAAATTAATGAGAGTTCAGTTAGTTAATGCTTGCATGCATGTAACTACTATAGTTCAGATAACTGAGTATTCACTCATGGATAACTCATGCATGTCAGTTCCGACACAGACCCAGTTGAGATCAGAGAAGGGACAATGTACTATCAGTTGGATGAATATTTTTCCTATAAAGGAAAATCATCCAAGCAGAAGGATTAAGGTTCCTTGAGGATTGTGTAGTTTTACAGGGTGTGAGATTAGTGTTACACTTGGTAACAGGAGGATCACCTAGGAAAAATTGCGCAAGGAAATAGGAGGCTTGGAGGGCAGAGGAGAAGGCTTAGGAGAAGTCTTAATTGCCTGTGAGCATCCAGGAGGATTGCACTGAGAGCTGGATAGCTGTGAGAGCTAAGGCTTTGTGTAATCCTGATGTATTTCCACCTTCATCTGTGAGGATTATACTGAGAGCTGGCTAGCTGTGTGAGAGCTAAGGCTTTGTATAAATCCTATGTATGATAATATAGAGAGTGGGGTTTTAGGCTGAGGCTTTCCCCGAGTAAATTCTTCTGTGTTATGTGTGATTGATTTCTCCATATCAGTTATATGTGTTCTTATTGATGTTGCTCATGTTCAATTAAGCTTCCGCTAAATTGTTTGTAGAAGTAGATCAAGTGTTTTTCTTTAGTACATTGCATTACCAGGTGATCTATAGTGGGAATTTCTACATGGTATCAGAGCTAGCTGATTTGTCGAAAAATTCTGCATGGTATTAGAGCTAGCTGATTTGTAGAAAAATTCTACACTCCCCTCCTCTCTCTCCCCCTCTCTCTCTCATCCCCATCACTCTCTCTCTCTCTCTTCCCTCCAACTTTGGCACTATCTCTCTCCCTCTCTCCTTCTCTCCCCCTCCCTCTTTCTTTCTCTCTTAGTCTCTTTTTTCTTCCCTTTCTCCCCCCTCCATCCATATGATTGAGAATCATCACTCTGTAATCAATCCTTAATGGAAGGTCTAATATATTTTATATTTTAATTTTTTATTGTGAAATGAGTTATGGTTTTTGGGGGTGTGGTATTGATAAGCCATGGTATTGTAACAAAACCTATTTACAAGTTAATAATATCCATGGTAAAGTGGGAATGGATATCCATGATAAAATGGGAGTGAATATCTATGGTGAAAAATCTTGTTATATTATAAGTTTATTGTAAGTATTAAGTTTTTTTTGTGATTATTAATTAAATTCAAATATGGTTATGGAATCATTATTAGTCCATGCCAAGGTAGGACTCTAAAAATCCATTTGTTGATGTTTAGCATTGAACAATACAAATTAAATGTTTAACTTTGAAAAATGAATATTTATTTTTTAATATTATTAAAAAAGCTAATTTTCAAACATTTGATTTAATCATAATTTGAAATTCCTATTGCAGCCTTTGCACAATATAATAATACCATGTAGATAACGCCCTAGACTACTTTTTTACCCTAAAAATCATGAAAATTCCGGTAATATTTTGATAAATTATGGTAGAGATTTTTGTAAATATGGGTTAAAGTTGTTAAATTTCAAGATTTTGGGTGCCCCATAAAATTTTGATGGTGCTGAATCCATTGTCACCTTCAAACATGATTTAAACACTACTTCTACAAGATTTGTTGAAATTTTTTTGCCCGGCCAAAAATGACAATTAAAGATCAGAAATTCCTTCACCTCGGTAACTCAGTTGAAGATTTTATGCCATAATTTATTGATATAGTTGCAAATTAATAGATGATTTATTCTTACTTTCTGAAAAAAAAACCATCCAAAAATAAAATCCAATAGCATATTTACTATCAATTACTTCCCACCATATTTTAAGCAAGTCTTTGCATAAAAAATGGAGGCGTCATCTACTGAAAAATTGCCTAGACGGTCAAAAGTGGCAAAGTGGAATTGCATAGAGGTTTAAAAAAGTGGCAAAGTCACATTGCCTAGATGTTCAAAAGTGGCAAAGTCACATTGCCTAGATGTTCAAAAGTGGCAGAAATTTGGCCATTTTTTTTCAAAAAATCTAACAGTGGCAATGTTGCCTAGATGTTCAAAAGTGGCAGAAATTTGGCCATTTTTTTTCAAAAAATCTAACAGTAGTAGTGTTTGAATAATGTTTTTGATGTTGGAAATAGATTCAACACCATCAAAAATCTTTGGGACACCCAAAATCTTGAAGTTTGACATCTAGATTTACAAAATCTTGATAGGTGTAACCTGGATTTACAAAAATTTGAAGTTTGACATCTAGATTTACAAACTCTTGATAGGTGTAACCTGGATTTACAAAAATTTGAAGTTCGAGAGGTGTAACCTGGATTTACAAAAATCCCTACTGGATTTTATCAAAATCTTACCGGATTTTCCATGATTTTCAGGGAAAACTTTCAAGCAAAAATGGATAGGAATAAGATGCAAATAATTATGTTTACCAAGAGTTACTTCCCACCATTATTACATAGGAGTACAACTATAAATCTGTAGGCTTACTAGTGGTTATTATCCCACCAAAATTTATGCAAGTTCTTTTGGCTTAGCAAGAAATTTACCTTTTTATTTTTCTGAGTAAAAATCATAACCTTTTATTAAGAAGATAAAAAGTTACATATGCACATGCAAAAACATTTTTGTAGTTGATCACAAAGATAAAAATAACCGAAGTATCAAGTTTACTTATCTAGTTCACATCTAAATTTATTAGTTTCTACCAAGAAGACTATAGGATGATTTGTCTATTGACCATTATTAATTTAGCATTGAACAATGTAAGTATAACTATTTATGCAAAGAGAGCATAATTTCTGACTTGAATTACCTTGTAAAATAAAACTATAATAATAAATTGAATTTTATTATTAATTGAGCTAAAATTGATTAATTTTTTAATTTTTTAATTGATCAACATATAAATGTTAAATGCTATTTTTTACAAACATTTAAGTCTATATTGGACTATATAACCTACATATTTGTTGTGTCTAGAGGCTCTCTAGCCTAATATATAGATATAAGAAATTTCTTGTAAACATTTTAATTTAGTCAAATTACATTTAAAAAAAAAAAAAATCAAACTAATAAGTATAATTATAATTTTAATTAATAATTAAATTAATCTAATTAAAATAAAAATTAAATAAATAAAAAAACATTAATTAATAAAATAATAAATTATAATTATATTTAATTCTATTTAATTCTGAATCTATTCTGTACCAAGAGAGATTAAATTTATTTATATATAAACTTATTACATAGTGGAAAAAAATTAATATTTATAAATATTTGATAAATACATAATTAAAATAAATTAAACTTGCAAATTTAAACTTATTATTTAAATTTAATTTAAATAACAAAAAAATATAATTATTTTCATCAATTAAATTGAAATCCTATAACCTAGCTATAACGTATTGAATTCATTTCTTTTATTATTATAATAGATTCAAACCTTGTGCATTAAAAAGTGCATAAACATTGAATGATCTGATAAATAATATTGAAAATATCCAGAGTTACATATTCATTTACACAGCCGGGCCGAAGTTTCGTGGAATAAGAAGGAAATATCTGCGATTAAGATTTCCAATGATTCAAAGTCATTCGATGATTATCTTCCACACGATTTCGTAGATCTGTACGTTGATACAACTTCCACGCAGTTGCTGAAAAACCATAGAAAGCTGCAGAAGTATTCTTTATGAAAGATCAAATATTCTCCGAGCCCATGCATTTCACAAGAATGCTACGGATTTTATTGGTAGGCCCGTAGGCGTGCAGTGACCGTTGACGTAAGAAGGCGTTGTTTAATATACAGTTCATCTTAGTTCAAGGTAGTTTAAAGATTTACAAATTAGTTCCAAAAATAATGGAATTAAAGTAAAATAATGGAATTCAAGTGTAGGTTAAAGATTTACAAATTAAGTTTCGAAAATAATGGAATTGTTGGAAATAATAATCCCAACCATGGCAAAATAAACCGTCTATTTTTTTTTAGGTTGCGTCTCTACTATTTAGACATTTTTGCAGATTGCCGAGTCTCAGCATGAAAATAGAAGAACTGAGGACAGTAGACAAGTAGCCATACTTGTCGGACCTACTATTTTTTTTTTTAGGTTGCGTTTTTACTACTTAGACATTTTTGCAGATTGCCTAGTCTCAGCGTGAAGATAGAAGAACCAAAGCCAGACGTGAACTACTTAGAAACTCAGAAAAGGCATTTAAAGAACTTATGTACTTAGATAAACAGATAGAGACAAGCATTAATTCAACAACCTTGCCCACACTCCAGGAACACTTGCCCGACTTTGATCACACTTAACAACAACATCAAAATTAATTTTGATCTGTCATGAATTAAATGTAAAAATTGTCTCTTGAGTTATATATGAATATAAAAGTCATTTTGTAATAGGTTAGACAGGGTAGAAGAATAAGACGGTGTGGAGAGGTTAGAGAAGTAGAAAAAGAGCGCAAATCTCTGTGAAGAAAATTGTGGAGCAATTTTTGGTAGGGGCCTAAAACAATAGTTACTATTTTACTGTGTAGTGTTGCCAGTAAATTTAAATCAGTGTAATTTGTAATTTTTATTTTACTTGATGAATGAACGGTTTATGTAAATGTATTTCATATTTTAGAATTCAATACTAAGTTTATCATATTGCTCCAAAACCTACTTCCTCATTTTGTCCTGAGCAAATATTATTCATAAGTCTTTGAAATAGCTGCATGGTTGTGCAATATTCAACCATGGAAAATAGTCTTGCTCTGCGGCCTCCCAGTGGGCAATCTACTTCCTCATTTTGTCAGCAAATATTATTCATAAGTCTTTGAAATAGCTGTACGGTTGTGCAATATTCAACCATGGAAAATAGTCTTGTGGTGCACGAAGGTAGTTCTGCAAAATCGGCCTTGCCGTGGGCGAACCTAGTTTCGCCAAAATAGCTCCTCAAAAGTCACGACTCTTTGCCTCTTCCCTCGGCGAAAACAAAAATTAAATTCACGAAATTTTTCTAACATGGTATCAGAGCAAGTTAAATTCTGTTAGTGTAAAAAAACAAGTATTTTTACTAACAATGAAAATTGTTTTGAGGGCGAATTGTGTTTAGCATATTGTTTTGAGGGCGGATTGTGTTTAGCATATTTACTAGCAGGTAGAAAGTTTGTTTTTATGCTCAGAAATGGCAACATCAAGCACAAGCTTGACTAATCCTCAAATACCTCAGTTTAATGACAAAAATTATGATTATTGAGCTATTACAATGAAGGCCCTGTTTTCTTCTCAAGATATTTGGGATTTGGTGGAAAACTGTTTTCAAGAACCAGCAAATGTAGCAGCATACAATGCCTTATCTCAATAAGAAAGAGATGTGTTAAGGGACAACAAGAAGAAGGATTCAAAAGCCCTGTTTTATATCTTTCAAGCAGTTCATGAAAGTATTTTCCCGAGGGTTGCAACAAAAACACGGTCCAAGCAAGCATGGGACATCCTCCAGACAGTGTACCAAGGCATGGCAAAAGTCAAGACAACGAAGCTACAAATGTTGAGGAGAGATTTTGAAACACTTTGTATGAAAGAGTCTGATAATATAGAGTCGTTTTTTACACATGTAAATGGGTTGGTTACTCAAATCAAGTCTCATGGTGAGATACTTGAGGAAAGAAGAATAGTTAAGAAAATTTTGAGAAGTCTGCTAGCAAGGTCTGTTGTGGCCATAGAAGAGACAAAGGATCTCTCATAGTTTTCAGTGGATGAGCTTAATGCATCACTGATTTCTCATGAACATAGACTAAACAGAGTAGCAAGCTCCTCATTGGAGCATGCCTTCAAGACACAAGTATCATTTGGTCAAGGTCGAGGCAGAGGAAGATCATATGCTAGAGGAAGAGGAAGAAGCCGACACAGAGGTGGAAGAAGCAACCCTTCAAGCTCAAATGGAAGAGGCAACAATCAAAATCTAAGTCAAAGCCCAAGCCAAAATCAAGCACAAGGTCAGAGGTATGATAAATCTCAAGGTCAATGTTATTACTGTAAGAAGTATGGTCATTATGCAAATGAATGTAGAAAGAAGCAATATGATATTAGTAACAAACCAAGTGTAAATTTTACAAGAGAAAATCAGAACCATGATAGCATGTTTTTAGCTTGTAATGTAGCATAAGAAAAACATAGTGATATATGGTATCTAGATTCAGAGTGTAGCAACCACATGTTAGGAAACATAGAAATGTTTTCTGATCTAGATGAAAGTGTGAAATCTGAAGTGACATTAGGGATTGATAGCAAAGTCTCTGTCATGAGAAAAGGAAAAGTAAATATCTTAACAAACAAGGGGGAGAAGAAATACATCTCAGATGTTTACTTTGTCCCCGGTCTGAAACATAATCTCATGAGTGTTGGACAACTCATGCAAAAAGGCTACAATGTCTTCTTCAAAAATGATGTGTGCACAATTAGCAAGCTCCTCATTGGAGCATGCCTTCAAGACACAAGTATCATTTGGTCAAGGTCGAGGCAGAGGAAGATCATATGCTAGAGGAAGAGGAAGAAGCCGACACAGAGGTGGAAGAAGCAACCCTTCAAGCTCAAATGGAAGAGGCAACAATCAAAATCTAAGTCAAAGCCCAAGCCAAAATCAAGCACAAGGTCAGAGGTATGATAAATCTCAAGGTCAATGTTATTACTGTAAGAAGTATGGTCATTATGCAAATGAATGTAGAAAGAAGCAATATGATATTAGTAACAAACCAAGTGTAAATTTTACAAGAGAAAATCAGAACCATGATAGCATGTTTTTAGCTTGTAATGTAGCATAAGAAAAACATAGTGATATATGGTATCTAGATTCAGAGTGTAGCAACCACATGTTAGGAAACATAGAAATGTTTTCTGATCTAGATGAAAGTGTGAAATCTGAAGTGACATTAGGGATTGATAGCAAAGTCTCTGTCATGAGAAAAGGAAAAGTAAATATCTTAACAAACAAGGGGGAGAAGAAATACATCTCAGATGTTTACTTTGTCCCCGGTCTGAAACATAATCTCATGAGTGTTGGACAACTCATGCAAAAAGGCTACAATGTCTTCTTCAAAAATGATGTGTGCACAATTTTGGATAGGCCTCCAAGCAGAGAGTTGATTGCAAAGGTTTAGATGACAGATAATAGAATGTTTCCCTTGAAGATAAGATCAGATTTGAAAGAAGGTGCACAAGCACAATTGTCAATGAACTCACAAGAGGATGGAAGAAAAGGGGTAGCAGTCACCAAGTGAATTTTCAAACAGAGGTAAAAGATGAAAACTGGTTATGGCATTTGAGATTTGGACATTTCAACTTTGGAAGTTTGAATTCGCTGCATAGGAAAGGCATGGTGAAGGGTTTACTACTCATAGAAAAACTAGACAGCATATGTGAAGGATGTATCTTGGGCAAGCAACATAGAGAGACATTTCCAGCAGGAAAGTCAGTGAGGGCAAAGGCACCTTTGGAGATTGTCCACTCAGATTTATGTGGACCAATGCAGACACGATCAATTGGTGGCAGTCACTATATACTGACCTTCATAGATGACTACATAAGGAAGACATGGGTCTTTTTCTTAAAACAGAAAAGAGAAGTGTTTGAGTGCTTTCACCAATACAAGGCTCTTGTTGAAAAGCAAAGCGGGCATTTCATCAAAGTCCTTAGGACAGACAAAGGTGGAGAATACATCTCGAATAACTTCCTTCAATTTTGTAGGAGCATGGAATTCACAAGCAGTTTAAAACAAGATATACACCGCAGCAAAATGGCGTGGCAAAAAGGAAGAATAGGACCATTATGGAGATGGCAAGGAGTATGTTGAAGGCAAAGCATTTTCCAAATGACTATTGGGCTGGAGCTGTCGCTTGTGCAACATATATCTTGAATAAATGTCCAACAAAAGTGTCCAAAATATTGTTCCTGAAGAGGCATGGAGTGGAAGAAAACAAAATGTCACTCACATGAGAGTTTTTGGATATGTTGCTTATGCACATGTCCCGGATGAGTTGAGAAAGAAGTTAGATAGTAAGGGGGAGAAATTCATATTTGTTGGATACAGTGATGAATCCAAGGCATATAAACTCTACAATCCATCAACCAAGAAAGTCATAATCAGCAGAGATGTGTAGTTCATAGAAGAGGAAGCATGGGATGGAAGTTTAGAAAAGACAATCAATGTCAAAGCATGCATACCAAATGAGAACAAAGAGGAATTAGTAGCAGCAAGTAATTCCTCAATAGTGACTCTCTCTACTCCTATTCAAGCGCAACAAAGCAGGCAGCAAGCAACGCTATCAACAAATAATAGGACAGTTTCGCACAATCAAGCAAGTGCTTCTCCAAGCACACCGTGAAACGCAAAACCAAGTGACATGTCAAGCCCACCTTCAACAAGCACAAGAAAGCCAAAGTTCATAAATTTAAATGAAATTTATGAGCAAGATGAAGTTGATGGTAACGCAGGTTTGAATTCCTTATTTGCATTATTTTGTCATGTAAATGACCCAATCCACTTTGAAAATGTAGTCAAAGAAGAAAAATAGGTTGCGGCAATGGAGGAAGAAATAGAAGCAATAGAAAGGAATGACACATGGGAGCTAGTGAGCCTTCCAAAAGGAAAACATGTCATTGGAGTGAAGTGGGTATATAAGACCAAAACCAACATTGAGGGAAAGATGAAAGGCACAAAGCTATGATAGTTGTCAAAGGATACAAGCAGTAGCATGGAAGAGATTATGTGGAGACGTTTGTGCCAATAGCGTGGATGGAGACAATGCGCGCAGTTGTGGTGATTTCCGCGCAACATAAATTAACAGTGTATTAGATGGATGTAAAGTCAACATTATTGAATGGAGTGCTGAAAGAGGAAGTGTATGTCGCGCAACCGCTTAGTTATGAAATTGAAGGACAAGAAGACAAAGTATATAGGTTGAAGAAAGCTCTTTATGGATTGAAGCAAGCACCGCACACATAGTACAGCAGGATAGATGCTTACCTATTGGACAATGGTTTCGAAAAATGTGATGGTGAGCCTACTTTCTACATCAAAGAGAGTGAAGGTAAGATTCTCATTATCGTCTTATATGTAGATGATTTTATCTTTACAAGCAGTGATGATTTCCTCAGCAGATTTTAAGCAAGTCATGAAGAGTGAGTTTGAAATGAGTGACTTGGGATTGCTAAGATATTTTCTAGGCATAGAAGTGAAGCAAATAGAAAATGACATTTTTTTATCTTTCAAGCAAAGTATGTGGCAGAAATTTTGGAGAGGTTTAAAATGCAGAATACCAAGTGCGCACCAAGTCCCACTGTCATAGGGTTGAAGTTGAGCAAAAAAGATTGCAACAACAATGTCAATCCGCCATTATACAAAAACATGATAGGCAAATTGATGTATTTGACTGCCAGTAGGCCAGATATAATGTATGCAGTAAGTTTGGTGTCAAGGTTCATGGAGACACCCAAGGAGACACATTGGCAAGTAGCGAAAAAGATTCTGAGGTATGTCAATGGGACAAAACAGTATGGCCTTTTGTACACAACAACCAGTGATTTCAGGCTGGTTGATTACATTGACAGTGATTGGGTAGGCAGTGTCGATGATAGAAAAAACACGTGAGGATATGTTTTTCATTTGGGTTCTGGAGCCATTTCATGGGCCTCTAAGAAGCAGCCAATAGTGTCACTGTCAACAGCTGAAGCTAAATATGTCGTAGCAACAACAGCAACGTGTCAGGCAGTTTGGATGAAAAGGATGTAAAGGGATCTTTGTCATGACCAAGAGGGTGCGACAACTATTTTCTGCGACAACACCTCAGCAATTACATTGTCAAAGAATTCTGTCTTCCAAAAAAGGACCAAGCATATTGATGTTAAATATCATTTTATTAGAGAGTTGATTAACAATGATGAAATTGTGTTGCAACACTACAAGTCACAGGAACAGCGTGCTGATATTTTCACAAAGCCATTGGCAGGAGAAAATTTTGTTTATCTCAAAAATTGTTTAGGAATTGTCAATGGCAGCAGTTGTGATTAAGGGGGACAGTTGGAAATAATAATCCCAACCACTGCAATAAACAATCAGATAACAGCCATACCTGTCAGACGTACTTTTTGCAGGTCGCATCTCTGCTTAAAGAAATTTTTGCAGGTTGCGTCTTAGCGTGAAGATAGAAAGACCGAAGCCACAAGCAAACCACTTAGAAACTCAGAAAAGGCATTTAAAGAACTTATGTACTTAGATAAACAAATATGGGCAAGCATTAATTCAACAACCTTACCCACACTCTAGGAAACAACAACAACAAAATTAATTTCGCTCTGTCATGAATTAAATGTAAAAATTGTCTGTTGACTTATATATGAATGTAAAAGTTATTTTGCAATGACTTATATAAAAGGTTAGACAGGGTAGAAGAGTAAGACGGTGTGGAGAGGTTAGAGAAGTAGAAAAAGAGCGCAAGTCTCTGTGGAGAAAATTATGGAGCAATTTTTGGTGAACCGTTAAAACAACAATTATTGTATTTTACTATGTAGTGTTGCATGTAAGTTTAAATCACTATAGTTTTTATTTTAATTAATGAATGAACAGCAATTTAATGTAAATGTATTTCATATTTTAGAATTCAATACTAAGTTTATTCTATCGCTCCACAACCTATTTCCTCATTTTGTTGTGAGCAAATATTATTCATAAGTCTACGAAATCGCTGTGCGGTTGTGAGATATTCAATCCTGGAAAATAGTCTCGCGGTGCAAAGGTAGCTCCGCGAAATCGGCCTCGCTGTGCGCGAACCTACTTTTGTGAAAATAGCTTTGCGAAAGTCACAACTTTTTGCCTCTTCCCTCCCTCCCGGAAATGAAAATTAAATTCGCTAAATTTTTCTAACACGAATTAAGTTAAAAATTATAATAAAATTTGGTAGAAAATTTAAATTGTAATTATCAAATTTAAAGATTTTGATAGTACTAATCCATTTAAATAATAAAAAATTTAACACTTTAATATTCTGATTTTTAAAATTTATTTAACTACATTTCGGCAAAAAAATCTACGGTCCAAGCCAATTTCTACTTCTGTTCTTATTTCGTTAAAATGTTATATTTTTTTCTTTCAAATCGTTAGCTGCGAAATTTCAGGGAAAATCCTGCGGAGAAGCATAGCGAAAGTGATAACCCGTTTTTAATTAATGCACGCCATTGCAAACGTGTCGGTTCACCTTAAGAAACCGCCCACCGTCCTCCGATGGTCTCAAGCGTCGGCGCAGTACGCGTATGGCGACATTATCTCGAAGTTTCTAGAGAATCGCATATCAACTATAAGTTCCATTGCCATGCTCGTCGTTTAAACCATTATCAGCGGATTGGAATTTTCTTTAAATTTTGCATGTTTTCTACCAAGAGGATTGAAATTAATTTCTTCCAAAATTTTGTTTGTTCTTCTATCCAGAGAATTGGAACTTTCTTCCAAATATTGTACGTTTTCTATCCAGAGATTGCATAATCTCAGAAAGGCCCGATTACAGTTACCATATACAATACACGTTGCGTTGCTGCGCTAACTTCTCCACATAATTTACCGTTTAAATGGGGCTTTGTCCAGACACACAGGAAATCCGCAGATTGTATGAGACCTTGGATGAAAATAGGGACGGAAAACTGACTGTAACAGAAATGAATCATTTCTTGAAAAGACTGGGAATGGATATCTCTGAAGAAGACTTGAAATATCTGGTTGCACCAGTGTCTGAGAGCGAGGATGGTAGCTTGACATTCGAGGGATTTGTTGGGCTGTGTCAGTGTATTCTGGATGATAAATCAGAAGACGAATTAAACGACGGCGATGGGTACGATGATTTAATGGAAGCTTTCAAGGTATATGACATGGATAATGATGGATTCATCTCCTCCAAAGAGCTTCAAGAGGTGCTGTGTAATTTGGGATTGATGGATGAAGAAGATTTGGGTAAGTGCCAGAGGATGATATGTACATATGATTCCGACGCCAACGGGCTCTTAGACTTCTCGGAATTTAGAAACATGATGACCTCTCGCTGATCTTCACGAGTTCTCGCCTCTAGCTAATTGAAATACTGTTTGTAACAACCCTCTGCGTTGTTTATTTAAAAAAAAAAACATCATTCGTTTTCGGGATCGCACACTTTGGCTTATAATTAATCATCTTAGCGTTTTACATACCATATCTTAATTTTTTTTATGGGTGGATCTTAGGTTTATGTTCATTTTATGATTATGGTGATGTGCATTATACATAATCGCCAGCGAGCGGCCCTAAATTTGCAAGAATTTGTGATGATGAGTACGAGCATATCATATACGTTCTGCGTTTATTAATGATCATAGATCATGAATATGAATATGTATCAAAAAATAGCGGCCGTACGTGCCAATAAAATTCGTCAATCCGCTGATTCGATACGTTTCCGCGTAATAATTCTCTTATTCCAGTTTGGTAAGTTAATTAAAAAAAATTATAAATTTTATATGAAAGAATTGAAAATAGTTTGTAAAAGATGTGGTCGAAGCTTATGGGCTGTTGGAGGGATGGATGACTTGGATGATTATGTCCCTCTGGTACAATGAGCTATGTAAATTTATTAAAAGATTAGATCTTTTCATCCCCACATGACTTGGTTTTGTTGGTTGAGTGCATGTTACATGTTGAAGCATTTGGGCAACGGGATCGTATCAAAAGGCGACATGGTGGATAATAAAGGAGTAAATATAAATTATTTTGTTATAGCTAACTCATCTTTGGCCAATTTTACTTATATGCATAGGATTGATTTTATTGGTGATGGTGGTACAATCATGCTTTTCAATGTTTCCATAGGGAAGAATTAGTTATTAGTATTTAAGGAGGTTTTAAGTCCATACTACAAACAAAGGATTAAGTTAGCAACGTGGGCATTACTCGGGATGTTTCTTGTTTGGATTTAAAAAATTAGGTGATTTAAGATATTGTAATAAAGGAAGGTTTTATTGGGACCTTTTTAGAAGGTGTTGAGCTGCGTGTAAATATTTTGGTTTAAAGGGAATAAAAAAGTGTAGGGTTATGGAGAGTTGGGGAGGAGATGTTACTTTAGAGGTTGGAAAGGATGTTTAGTTAGATCAAATACTAGATCTAGTGAAAATCTTACTAATAGGAAAGTTTTATGGTTGACATGTTTTTATGGAGATATTGAGTTTTTAGGTTACACAAGTCCAAGGTTTTGGTTGGGGATATTGTTTAGTGATGCATGATAAATTTTCAGTTGAAGAAGGATACACTGTAAATTCGTAAAGTTATTGGCTTCATGGATAGATTAGGACTATTCCTTAAGCCCTAACATCCTTCATTTGGTGCATCCACAAAGGCTCCTGAGAATTCAATGGTTTGGGCCCAACTCTTCTGCTTTCTAATTGAGTTTTTGTCTAAATAAAATATTGAGAATCAATTGAGTCGAACTATTCTTGTGGATGAAAACTTTATTGATTGTTTAAATTGATTGGTGGCCTAGGTCTTAGTGAAATTGGATCTTAATAGATGATTATTTGAGATGGTTGAATTTAGAGTGGAATCATGTTGGTACACCCAGTTGCTAGAATATGTCCCTTTTTCTATGTTAGTCATCATATTTATGACCATATCAAAGCAGAATTCATAAAATACTTCACTCGCAAAGTTTTGAGGAAGTTGTTAATTGAGGTCCCTAAAACTTTGTAAGATCCCAAATAGTTGTGGAGGAATTTCCTTCATTAAGGAATAGTGAAGGTTTGAAGGTTAAGCAATCAGAAGATGGAAGTGAGGTTTGTGTGATTAAAGTAGGTGATTTTCTATATCAAGGCTTCTTGAAGAAATGTATCATAAAAGGATTTGACACATTCTATAGATTATTGTGGGAAGCTAATGCCTTCTTGTGACTAGAGACCTCCTTTTGCTATAAATTGTGGTGATTGCAATTCTTTGTGTATGTCTTCTCATTCTCATCCTCTACCATATGTCATACTTTGAATATATTATGTGAGGATTCTTTGCAAGTAGCCATTTTTGTCAGATCTAGGGAGCAATCCCGTGGTTTAGAATTCCCCTCTGTTTTGGGTTTATAGGCTTTGGTTAACTATGAAAACATAGATGTGATCCTAAAATTGTATTTGTCCATGCCATTTTCAATTCCTTTGGGGAAGATTTCGGCGTCTGTAGTGATATTTTTCAAAGGGGGGTTTCTTTATAACCTAGGCCTTGGGAGCAACTCCTTCATCATATATTGGTCCTTTTGGAGGGTTAGGAGTGGAAAAGCTCATAGATCAAGGCGAGTTTATGCTGGGTTGAAAATTGCACTAAGATGAGCCTAAGAAAGGGAAATAAATGAAATAAAGGTTGGAAAAGACTATACTTGGGGCCCTTATAGCAGTCTATGCCCCCATTGAGGCTTCCCAATGAAGTTACCCTCTCTTAATGTGAATGAAGTAGGGGACCAAGTTAAAAAGCTAGACCTAAAAATACTCATAAATTTGGAGAAGACGTATATTATATTGTTCTAGGAAATGATGTGCTTGGGAGTCCCCATAGTATATAGGTTAAGTAAATTGTTGGGTAATTGGAATTTCTTGTCAATGCACTGTTTGGACTCTCTGGTGGCCTAATCATGGATTGGAATAGTATTTTTTTCTACCAAACCCTTATTCAATTTCTTTTGGATTTTGCATAAAGCTCCTTGTTCACAATTTTGGATTGTTAGTTGTTCTCATAAATCTTCACGGGATCCACAATAAGAAGCATGTCTTTTTGGATCAAATTTTCAGTCATAGGTGTGCAAGTCAAGTACTTTATTTTTTTTTGGGGGGGGGGGGAGGATTTCATGAATAATAATATTCATAATTATATATTAATTAAATAAAAACATTAAATTCATAAATATTTAATTAATTTCCTATTAATTATGTCAAAGGACAAGATCTTTAGTCCTTGTGGGTATCATTTGAGTATTTGAATAATGAAATGTATTATTTGTGCACATTAGTGTGTCTGCAGTTGGAAATTCCCAGTGAACAAATATTTACTTGTTCCAGTGGTATCATAACATTTCTCTAAGTGAACAAACTTTGTTCGTTACAGTGGTATCAGAGATGATGGTCTTCAAAGATTGTTTCATTGCCTCCCAATTCCTCCACGAGTCGCTTATCACCATCGTATCATTTCACTGCCTACGGCATTCTGTTGCTGACCTCTCCATCGAACACGGGTTGTCTTGACCATTACAACCTATTGTTCGCTCCCCCCATCTTTTGCAATCACCTTTCATCTGGCCCCCACTCACACAAGAAAGAGGCTATCTGTTACCTTCGGCCCCAATGCCGCTTTTCACTATTCTGGCAACACGAGAAATTCCTTTTGGTTCAGTCCATGATTCAAGCACGCCCTGCTTCCGTTTGCTCCGCTGCCTGCCAATCCATTCTCTCCGTCAAAACTTGACCAACTGATGGTCCTGTCACTTTGTGCTCTGTCAATTACGCATCCTATATGTCAACCCCTGCGCGCTGTTAGTCTGCCTCAGTTAGCCACCTTGTTTCCACCAAATGGTGTAGTCAACCATCACATTTTATCGTCGAGCCATATTGATTGTATAATGTATATTAACATACGTATCAAATTCATATAATTCAACTATATTATATAGTTATAAATTAACTATAATATAATTTAACTATATTATATATTTCATATAATTATATAAAGTTATTAGTTAAAAAATATTATTATTTATTATTTAACAAAAAATAAAAATAAAATTGGTTCCACCAAGAGAAAAAGAAACAAAATGGGGAGTAATACTGATGTTAACAAAACCAAAAAAATTCAAAAGGAACTTGAAAAGATGCATCAACGTCTTGTTAATGTCGAAAAGAAGCAAGAAGAACTCAGAAAAGGCCAAGGCAGGATAATTATTAGTCAAGACCAAATGGAAAACAATATAAAAAAAATAGAGAACGTTGAGAAAATGTTGAGCCAGATGATGGGAGTCAATCCATGTTTTAATCCCTTAATCACACAAGAATCATCACAAAGTCTCAAGACTACAAAAGGCGAATTTTTTCTAAGTCATGGGAGTCAATCCATGTTTTAATCCCTTAATCACACAAGAATCATCACAAAGTCCCAAGACTACAAAAGGCAAAGTTTTTCTAAGTCATGAATTTTTGTCGATGCACGAAGTCCCACAAATACTGCATATACAGTTTCGAGGAAGTCAGTACTCTTTAAAGTTTCCTGAAAGAGACTACCAAAAAATTAAAAGGAAATTACCTAAGTAGGATCATAATGACCATAGGGGTTCCATTGTGTGGGTAAATAAAATGGAGGCCATTTTTGGAGCAAACCTGCTAATAGGTGAGCAAGATAAGATCATGACCGCATCCAATAACTTGAAAGCTGAACCATATGATTGGTTCATATGGTGGTCCAACAGATGTGAGGCTCGTTCGTTCGTTTGGAAAATTTTTGTGGATGCCTTGATCAAAAGGTTCCATGACAAAGAAGAAGACGATGTTTACGAAAAATTTGGTCATCTCAAACAAAAAGGGTTTGTAATCGAATACACCCATGAGTGGGAAGTATTAGATATAAGACAAAGGGGGTTCCCCAATGAAGAACTGTTAAAAATTTATAAATGCAGGCTTAAAGAGTATATTCAAGAAGAATTAAAACTATAAAAAACCAAAACCATTGAAGAAGCCAAACATGCAACAATAATTATTGAGCAAAAATATGAGTTCCATAAAACACCATATGCCAATAATGAAAATTCAAACAACTGCTTAAAAGGAAAGTCAAGTAAGTCTTCTTCAAAAAATTCTAGTACGTGCATTCCACCCTCGATGCGCGAAGGAGGAAAATAACAGTCAAATTTTGAAAAAATAAAATAAAATAACAAATGTTGGACATGCGGAGATAAATATTCTCTAGGACATAAATGCACTATGCAAAAACTTTACAACTGTGAAGTAGAATAAGAAGAGGAATCTTCAGACAGTAACTCTGACGAAGAAACCAACGAAGGAAACAAGACTCCTAATCCAGATCCAGAAGAAGAAAATATGCCAAGAATTTCTTTGGCAGCTATTGTAGGGATAGCTTAGCCACAAACATTAAAGTTTAAAGGACATATTAAGAAGAAAAACATTATTGTGTTAATAGATTTAGGAAGTACACACAATTTTATTGATGTCAATGTCGCAAAAACACTAAACATTTTTGCCTATATCTTAGAAGATTTAAAAGCTATGGTGGCAGATGGGAAAATGATAGATGGAGTAGGAAATTTCCATAAATTCAAAATCAACTGAACGACTATGAAATGGAATTCGGTTTTTATACAGTTTCGTTAGGAAGTGTAGATGTGGCCTTGGGAGTACAATGGTTACGAAAGTTATGGATGTACTCAAAAAATCACCAAAAACAATTCATTAAGTTCAAAATGGATGGAAGAAAATATAAGTTGCTTGAGTTCCAAGCCCCTACTACGCAAATAATTTATGCTCAACAAATGAAGAAGCTTATTAGTAAAGGAGCATCGATATTCGTTGCACATTGCCAATAGTTAGAGTTTTTATCTATGGAAGGAACTCACGAACAATTTGAACTTACATCCCTAATCCAAAAATGTGACAAGGTGTTTCAGGAATTACCCATGAAGTTACCTCTAGAAAGAAAAATTTAACATATCATTGAAGTCAAGCCAGATGCGACACCGGTAAATGTCAAACCATATCGCTACCCCCATCATCATAAAACATAAATAGAAAGGCTGATACAAGATCTATTAAGGTGCATAGTCATCACGAAAAGCATACGTCCATATGCGGCTCCAATAGTGTTGGTTCGAAAGAAATATGAGTCTTTTTTATTATGTACAGATTATCGATGACTAAACAAGATTACTATTAAACAAAAATTTCCCATTCCATTTATTGATGAGATGCTGGATGAACTCCATGGCACAAAACATTTTTCAAAGAAAATAGGTATGAGATTAGGCTATTATCAAATTTGAGTAAAACTAGAAGACATCGAAAATACTGCGTTTATAACTCATGAAGGACATTATGAGTTTAAAGTAGTGTTATTTTGGCTAACAAATGCACCAAAAAATTTCCAAACAACTATGAATGAGCTCTTTCCTCAATACTTATGAAATTTCGTATTGGTTTTCCTTGATGATATCCTTATCTATAGTAAAAGTTAGAAGGAACATCTCAAACATTTAGAAGAAGTAATATCCATATTAGAAAGGAATCGGTTTTTTGAAAAATTATCGAAGTGTACCTTCAGACAAAAGGAATTTGAATATTTGGGTCACATCATATCCAAGGAAGGAGTCAAAGTTTACCCTAGCAAGATCAAGGCAATTAAAGAATGGGGAAAACCCAAAAACATATCAAAACTGAGAGGGTTTATCGGGTTAACTAGATATTATAGAAGATTCATAAAGAATTACGCAAAGTTGACTGTGCCACTGACAAACTTATTAAAAATAATGTTTTCCAATGGAATAACTAGGTAGATGAATGCTTCAAGAATCTAAAAAAGGTAATGTCAACCACACCGGTTCTGGCAACTCTAGGTTTCTCCAAACCATTCATAGTCGAATGCAATGCTTCAGGGTTTGGAAATGGAGTAATATTAATGAAAGAAAACCATCCTATAACCTTCGAAAGCATGAAGCTTAACAAACAGGAAAGCTTGAAATCGACTTACCAAAATGAGGTGTTTTCCATCATACATGCCTTAACAAAATGGCGACAGTACCTGCTTGGAAGTAATTTCTCAATTCGAACCAACCATAATAGACTTCAATTCCTACTTCAACAAAAATATTATCAACAAAACAACAAAAATGGATGGAGAAGCTTTCTGCATTCGACTTGGAAGTACTGCACAAAAAGGGGAAGGAAAATGTCATCGCTGATGCACTCTCACGGAAAGATGATGACAACACAACATGTGCCACCATGGTAGTTGTTCCTGATTGGTTAGATGAAATACGGGTTGAGCATGCAAAGGATTTGGACTGTGGTTCTATGATTGAAAATATCAGTCAATATGTCAATTTTGAATGGAAAAATGACATATTGTGGTACAAAGGTAGAATTTATCTAACTTTATCATCCAAATTTAGAATGAAAATTGTAAAAGAATCTCATAGTTCTCCTGCAACTAGACATGTTGGATTCTTCAAAACCCACTACAACATTCAAAAATCGTTCTATTGGAAAGGTATGAGTAAGTAAATCCAAAATTATGTCACTGAATGTGATATTTGTTAGAGAAATACAAGTGAAAGTACTCTAATTCCTGGGTTACTACATTCGTTACATATTCCAAATAAAAATTGGGAATAAATTTCAATGTGTTTCATTGAAGCACTGCCCACATCTGGTGGCAAGGACAATATATTCATCGTAGTAGATAGACTCACCAAATATTCCCACTTCATGGAAATTAGGAAAATTGACACAACCAAGCAAGTCACAGAGGTTTTTTGTAAAAACATTTATAAATTACATGGTTTTTCGAAGGTTATTGTTAGTGATAGAGACGCAAAATTTAGAGGCAATTTTTGGAAATATTTCTACCATCAAGGGGGAATATTTCTCAATATGGGTTTAGCTTATCATACCCAAATAGATGGTCAAACTGAAGTTGTAAATAAATGTTTGGAAAAATATCTCTGTTGTTTCATCACTTACAAACAAAAGAAATGGTCTCATTGACTACACCTAGAAGAATGGTGGTACAATACCACCTATCATACTTCAACCAAAATGACATTAGGGGAGTTTTGAAGTCTAAAATGGGCCTCCTAAGGAAATTATAAAATAACAATGGAAATAATAAAATAATATTAGATTACATCATCAAATTTTAGAGGGAAAAAAGAAAAACTATTTTTTCAACTCATATTTTCAACTTATCTCCTTATGGGTTTACTCAAATTTCGAGTGAAAACACTTGTTGGATGCATAGTTTGATTCCTCATCCAAGGAGTACCCATGTTGCATACTTTCGATGGACCTTGCTACACGAAAAATGATAAATACATGAAAAACATGATTGCAAATACATTTTTTTCATGTACTTCTCATTTTTCGTGTAGCAGGGTCCATCAAAAGTATGCAACATGGGTGCTCCTTGGATTAGGAGTTAAATTTTACATCCAAGGAGTAATCCTATTCAAAATTTGAGTAAAAAATTAGGGAGATAAGTTGAAAAAGTAGTTTTATTATTTTATTATTTTTTAATCTTTTTACTTTTTTACTCCAAAAATGGTGAATCATCCACCATGGTTTACATCATCATCTTGAATCCTATTGGTTCTTATAAATTTTGTTTTAGCTGTACATTTTTCTTAGGAGGCCCATTTTAGACCCCAAAATTCCCCCAATGCGCCCTTCCAAGCCCTATATGGCTATAAACCACCCAAGTGGAAGGATTTTGCACTACATAATTCTAAGGTTCAAGTAGTAAAGAACCACTTAGAAGAACACCAACGAATTATTAACTTGTTAAAAGAAAATTTAACAATGGCACACAATAGAATGAAGCAACAATCCAACCATTGCTGCACAAAAAGAGAATTCGAAGAAGGAGATTATGTTTTCATCATACTTCAACCCTATAAGTAGGTATCATTAAAACAACAAGGGAAAAATAAGTTAGCACCTAAGTATTATGGACTATACCAAATAATAATAATAAATAAGTAGTGTGCCTTATGGATTGAAGCTACCAAACAATTGTCGAATACACAACATATTTCATGTATTGAGTCTAAAAAAAGTACTCGATCAAAATCAAACAACTCAAATGGAGATATGTGAGACTGACAAAGAAGTAAGGGTCATATTAGAACTTGAAGGCATACTCACTACCAGAGAAAAAGTACTACGATCCAAGACTATTAAAGAATACATTATCAAATGGAAGAGACTACCCAAAGAAGATTCATCATAGGAGATAAAACGTTTTTGTCAACGACACCCAACATTGCCTATGATTTGAGGACAAAGAATTTTAAGGGAGATGCAATGCAATGAATAAATATTCATAATTATATTTTAATAAAATAAAAATATTAAATTCATAAATATTAATAATTAATGAAATAGTTTAACTAATTTCCCCTTGATTATGAAAGGGCACATATGTCAAAGAACATGATCTTTAGTCCTTGAGGCTAGTCAACATCTGTAAAGTTGAACCGCCCAAGGAATTGTAAATCATCATCTAAGTATTTGAATAATGAAATATATTATTTGTGCACATAAGTGTGTCTGCAATTGGAAATTTCTAGTGAACAAATATTTACTTGTTTTAGTGTTATCAAAGCATTCCTCTGAGTGGACTAACTTTATTCATTACATGAGATTTTAATTTTACCTTGCATTGATTAGATATGTAGGGAGAAAATATCAGGTTGGAAAACTTGGTGGGTTTATTAATCAATTGGAGGTGGTAAACCTAATAGATGTAGAACCTTTGGAGGTCAAAGTGACATGGAAAAATAATTGAGGTGTTGTTAATGGGATCAGGAAGAGAATAGACATATTTCTCATATGTGAGGATATTTTGATATAGGTTCAATAAGTAAACTCTTGGGTTAATGGAAGTAGATTTTTATATCATTCCTACTATTTTAGAATTAGATAATCTATTGCAAAAATCAAGAACCCCACATTAGGTCTAAAATGGGCCTCATAAGGAAATTATAAAATAATAGTGGAAATAATAAAATAAGATTAGATTACATCATCAAATTTTAGAGGGAAAAAAGAAAAAACTATTTTTTTCAACTTGTATTTTCAACTTATCTCCCTATGGGTTGCTACATAGTAATTTGTCACCGGCTTTGCATTCCCTCATTCAGGATACAGCCAGTCCATGTTACTGACATCTATGTCGTGTCATGTTTCCAATTATGTGTCATTACCTTCCTTGCAATCTCATGAAGAGTGCCTCATTTCATTATCCCTTAAGAAGACCCCTTTTACCTAAGTTTCTGGGTTGTCGTGAGTCAGAAGTTATCCCATTCGCGAAGATAGTCAAGTTAACACTAGCCCTAGCGAAGTCTTCACTCTGTCCCTATGTTGCACCTGTGATGAGCTAGATTTGGCAAGTTTTTCAACAACTCGTCGAAACTTCGAGATGAAATTGCTCCATGGGCGGTCCTAGGGCTAGTTGTTGGGTCAATTGAGCTCGCCTTTCTCCTCTAGGATAGTTTTTCCTCCTTTTATGCAACCTCCCTAAGAGATAAGCTCTTCCTTCCTTCTCTTATGGGACCTCTCCCTCCTATAAATATCTCCTCCATGAATAACATCAGCTAGCTTAGATGTAACTAGATGATAACTAGATGTAATTTGATAGTTTCAAGTTTCTAAGAGAGGAGTAGAGGTAGAGAGTGTTATTAGAGTGTGGAAGTAGCCTCATTTGTATTTTTATTTGAGAGATGTTTGAGTAGAGTTGGCTTGAAAGCTTTCTAGTATCAACTCTTTTGGATAGAAGAGAGAGTCATATGTTCCCTTGGGAGACAGTTCACAAGTAAATTCTTACGGAGACATACAGACAGGACCCTTCAAGGAGGCTTACGACGTCAAGGCTTGGTTGTAAGTTTTACTTTGATCTATATTAATACAAATCAATAGCTTGAGGTTCCTTGACTCTTCAAGGAGATTGTTTGGTCGTTTTCTATTGTGTTTGTGGTGTTTCTCTAAATGTTATTTTCAGTATGAGCAACTAGAATAACAGGAGTTGGAGCAACATGACGAGGACTTCATTGAACGCCGGATTGAAGGTAGGCCTTCATAACACTAACTTTATAAGGAAATTTTCTTTGGTATTGTCTGTGCAGTGACTAGACCCACTCTAGAGCTAGAGGGGTTGTCTCTGTTTGCAAAGGGAACTTACCTGTGTCACAAGTTGGTGACCATACTGGGGAATTTTCTTTTGTCTTTTGTGTTGATTGGCTTTGTTGGTTTATTGTCTTCCTTATTGTTTGGGTAGCTTACTTCATTCTGGAAGCTGTTAGACTACTTCTATAGCCTTCCCAACCTTCTGAGTGATAGATTTGGCCCTACTCCAGTCCAATTTTTTTTTTTTTTTTTTTTTGATTTGGGTTGTCACTGTTTATTTCCTAACAGTCTCAAAGTGGTCATGTCTGCATTGTCTTCTGGGTTGCACCTTTTACTGTATGACGCGAATAAGTTGTCTAATAGTCACACTGAAGCCTAAAATCAGCTCGGTGCAGCTGACTGATGTAATTTCGTGACGACATCGCAAAGTTCTTGGTTAGGGAGGTGCAACGATTTGTTGTCGATGCATGTTTCTAGTGCTTTAGTTGTGATGATTCTTATAAGTTTCAAATTTTGAAGTTTGTTTGGTTGATCGACCAATGTGTTCTGTCCTCAGAGCTTGTTTTTCTCCTCTTTGTTTTGTCAAAAGTGTTGGTTGTTAATATTTTTGATTTCATTTTTCAAGTGTTTTCAAATCCTCCCTCTTGAACCATGTGACCTAAATACCCTAGGATTTTTCCACTGCTTGGTTTTCTTTGGTCACTCATTCATTGAGATCTTTAGACTTTGCTTGGTATAATCCCTCTCATTGTTTGGGGCTTCTTCTTTTTCGCTGTTTGTCATCCTCTTGATTGGTGTGTGTCGTTTGGTCATCAAACTTCCTTGTATTGTTTGTTCAGTCTCCTTCTTTCACTTGGCATAAATCGCTTTGCTTCCTAGTCAATGAGATAGTTTTCTAGTTTTGTAAAAAAGGATTGTTTCTTTAGTTTTGAGTCTTTGATTCATTTTTGCATGTAGTTTCTTATCATTTATCAAGAAAATAAAAAAATTTCATTCATCTTGTATTAAGGTTTGAAAGACAATTTTTGCATTAGTAGATTCTTGAGATTAAGACATTGAAAAGCAACAAGTGTGTTTCTCATTCTTTCTTGTTCGGATTGCTTGCAAGTTTGAGTAAATGGTGGAAGAGTCCCTTTTCATTGATTGGTTTGCTTGTTTTCCATTCAACTATTATGCATTGAACCTGTTACTCTTCCTTAGCTAGTTGTTCATCCAACGAAAATGGTCTTTTTGCTCATTTAGTTTCACTCTAGGAGTGTTAAAGATACATTCGATAGGGCCTTAAAATCGTGACTTAATTCAATATTAACTGTTAAAATTTATTGAATGAACTTAAAAACGCATTGGAACCTAATGCTAACATATCTAGAGGTCTAGGCTAGAGACGTGTTGTGGCGTCGTTAAACCTAGTCTCTATTGTTTTCACTAAGGTTGAGTGATTCCTCCTTTTGTGATACAATAGATGCTAGTACGAATTTGTGCTCCCCGTACCGTCGTGTATATATTGGGAGACCCCACTAGGTTATCATCCTATTATCCATAGGAAGTTGAGTTTACTGCCTTACGAATCATAACGCACTGAACACAACATTCGAGAAGATTGACTACTGTACGAGAAGTCCTTGGTCATTTCTCTTTCATTTTATTACCAAGGTGTATATGCAGTTTTACTATTTGTCCGGTAAACCTTTTGCTTAGAATCCAGAGCAGTCACTTTCACTCCTTTTCAAATATTTAAAAGTAAAACGATTATCTGAGCACTTGTCCTTTCAGGCTCATTAAACTTCGAAGGTGACTAGAGTCATCTTTTGTCCTCTTCTCGACTCTTAAAACATGAAAAGGCACAATTTTGTTTCAATCTTCTAAAATTAACTTCCCACGAAAAATTCCTGTTAATAGTTGATTTCCTTAGTGATTTTTTAGAGTCTATTCCAATGGCAACATTTACAGAGTCTACTAGTCAAGGGTTCCCCTCAAAAGGGAATCTTGGTCCTTTTCCTTCCTTCGGAAATGCTGGTGCTCCTTATATGGCAATGTTGTCCCTCCCTGGGTTAACCATTGGTTTACCTGTCTAGTTATTTTCGACTTTAGTAATCTTGAGTGTCTCAACTCCGGCCCCGCCATCTCCTTATTCAAATCATGCCATGATGATTCTAAGGTTGACCCCTCACCTTCTTCCCCTATTTCTTCAGCGTCCTATTCTACTTCACCTGGTGAAAGTTTCAAATCTAGTAACCAGGAGGCTAAGAAGAAAAAGAAGAAGGCGAAAAAGAAGAAGTCGGTTAAACGAGAGGACGATCGTCCGAATGTTACTCCAAATGATCCTCTTATCAGCAAACCTTTTGCACCTTCACAAAAGGTCATATTCCCTTGTTGGTTGTGTAAGGGTGACCATCTCCTCCGAGACTGTCCTGGTATTCCCAGAGTCTTAGAGGTATTGCCTCACAATTTGGATTGACCATCCTCATCGACCTCTGGAGATCATGTTGATGCTATGCTCTTGGCTAGTGATGGTAAGAAGAAAGGGAAGATTTGATTCCCCTGTAGGTTATGTGAAGGAGAAAATATTCTTCACCTTTGTCCTCTTATGGATACAACGGTCTCTAAAGTTTTGGAAAACCTTACGACTTCTCACCCCCAATTACCTGTTGGTTATCAAAGGCTTTCTTTTGACCCTCTCCCGGTGGGTAAAGAGATTGACTTAGATTCATCTCTTACCCACCCTTCTCTTCCTGAGTTGGACTCTTTGGTGTCTGTTCCTGACTAGCCATTAGTTGAAGAGCGTATCGACTTGGTTTCACCACTAGTTGTTCACTCTGTTCCGGAAGTGCATAATGATCATACTGCTCATGTTCTTCTCATCTCTTCAGATTCTCTTGAATCAAAGGATGGCCCTCTTGTCCGGGCTGCTCAAGAGAGTCCTTCTTCTATTCCTGTAGTGCATGGGGGCAATCATAAGATACCCCCACCAAGTAGTTCTATTGTTTCCTTTGATTGGAGTCACTTGACTACTTTTTGCCTCCAATCTTATGTACCTTTCTAGATCAGTACACGCCTATAATATGGCAGTACCTGGAACTATATTGGATGAAGGTGTGTTTGTTAGCCTCATGTCTTCCACTACTTGGAAATCTTTGGGTTCCCCACAGCTTGTGCCTTCCCCATAGCTTGTGCATATCACCCATGATATGTTGGCTTTCAATGGAGGAACCTGTCAACCCTTAGGGATCCTTCAGAAGTTCCCTATTACTTTGGGAGGCAAGACCGTCTATATAGATGTGATGTTTGTCCAAGGTTCATTAGATTTCAATCTTCTCCTTGGACGCGACTATATTTATGTCATGGGAGCTCTTGTTTCTTCACTTTTCCGTGTGGTATGTTTTCCGCATGAAGGAAGAATTGTGACTATTGATCAATTGTTATTTATTGGTTACCAGGTACCTCCTTTGCAACCATCATCCCCTATCTGCTTTTGTTTGCAAGCCGTACCATCCCCGTCATAGGTCAATTATGTGGCTACCCATTTCGTATATGCTTCTATTACTGATCACGCAAATGGTCTTGTACATCTTGTACTGGAGCCATTGGAACCCGATCTGTCATTGGTACCCAATGGCATGTATTCCTCCCAGAGCGTGTTTCTTCCATCTAGTGAAGACCTCTTGGGAGCCATGTTCTCATATGGCCCATGAACAGTTTTGATGAGGAGAGTTCTTGGTCTGGTGTCAACCTCATTAAACAATGAATCTAGATGTTCGGAGCATAGTTCTTTGTCTTGTGTCAAGCTCGTTAAAAATGACACTGGGGTTACGAGGATAGTTCTTTTAATGTGTCAACCTCATTAAAACATGAAACAACTCCCTTTTCCAAATCGAGTCTTTGATTAAGATCTCGTAAAATCCCAGTCGAGTCTTTCCAAGATCTCAAAAGTGAACCTTCATTCCATCCACCTAGTTGAATGCAATGAAGCTTGGGGGCATGTACCTCGATTTGAATCATTATGCTGGGGGAATGCGGACTTATAGCAAGCAAGGTTTTTTGTTTCAAGCTTGTGTAAAACATGAAACCGAATCCAAGCAAAGTTCTCCATGGTTCAAGCTTGTGTAAAAATGAACCCTCACTTGATTTACGTTTCGTGATTGTCATTTTAATCAGTTAATTTTTGCTAGATGAGCCTTGGTTGTTTCATTCCATCGCCACCATTTATTTGGCCGATCATATGCTTTCACTTGGTTGTTTTTCCTTTCCTGAGGGACTGTAGCAATGATTGGTTTTATTAGCCAACCTCTTGACAATTATGTGTTTTAAGCAGTTCCACCATTGCTGGAACCAGTTGCCACCCTTCATACCACTCGTTCCTCTAGGACGAGTCAACTTTAAGCTCTTTTTTGACTTGTACAAAATGAAACGATTTCCGAATATTTTTCCCTTTTGATTCATAAAAGAAATAAAATGGGGGGTCCACTTTCAGCTCTTTTCCGACCCTTTAAAAACGAAAAAATCGCCGAGCTCTTGTCACTTTGAACTCGTTAAAGGCTATGAAGGTCATCTACCTAGTATATGTTTATCCCTTTTTTTGGCTGGGATAGATTATTTACGCTGATCTTTTATGGTCAATAGGTTCTCTTGGATATTATTTTCTACCTTTTCGGGTTCAAGGGACAAATTTATGAAAAGGGACCTTTGAAGTTTTATTTTTCGTGTCTTTTTCAAACTCTCTAAACATGAAAAAGACTCCGAGTTTTACCTATGTCAAACTCGTTAAACCTTGACGACATTGGACTTGTCACCATGACGAGATCGAGCTTATCCTTCCTAGGGCTCGTTAAAAATCACTAGGTCAGATTCGTCCAAAGGTTGAACTTTCATTACAAATATATGCTATCCCCTTCAAGCTTGTGTTTCAAAAATAATTGGGGTACTCACCAGAAATGGTGGGGGGAAATTTGGAAACATTCTGTTGATTGTATTAGTTATTACGACAACTTGTCACTCTTGGACATCGACACTCTTTCTGCTTTGTTTCGGGTTGGGATATCCCCATTTTATCATTAGCCTTCTGGGTTTTGGATTATTCATTTTGCCTCATTCCATCTGATCCTTGTTGCATCATCATGATCTTTGATCCTTTGGTACCAAAATGCTGCCAAATTATGGAGTCGTTTCGCCAATATGTTCAATATCTTAATCCTTCTGCAGTTTGTAGCCTTACACACCTTCGTCAGAGTTCTCTGTCTCATTCACAATCATCTTATTCCTTTGTCTTGCATCGATGATGTGGCAAACATTATGGCCCTCCTTCGACCGGTCGCTTCCTGTCGACTTCAGCTCATTATCTGGGAAGTTGACCTAGAGACTCCTTTCTGGTACCTTGGAGCTTGCATACCTCACTGAAAAGTTCTTCGCATTCGACGATAGGCTTGCATCATTTGTCTTCGATTGAGTGATTTCACAAGTGTTCGACTCTAGACCATTCTTCACACTTTGTGGATTGTACTAGCAGTACCTTGAGAACCATTGACATTACATGTGGTTTCTCTCGCGCTTGTTAATAGTTCACATCATTGGCTAGTAATCAAGTGATTTTCTAGTGTGCTTGACTTCAACACAGATTCTATTCACATATTAGAAATTGTACAGTGGTCAGGTTGGGATTCAAGACCCTGGGCTCAGATTACACAAGTCCAAGTTGCGTGGATTGATTTAGACATGACTCTTTTGAGTCGTTTTTGTGGTCTTTCTGATTGGATGGTTGTGCCCATACCACAGACCTTTTATATTTATCTTCTGGATGGCTGCACCCATGCCTTATGCACATGTATTTCCTTTCACTATATACTCATGTATCAGAGATATCAATTGTACTTGCATCTGTAGGTTCTCCGTGAGGATGTTCTATTTCGGTTATGAATTCATAAATAATTTCACCCCTCCCACTCTCTTGGTCTTCATGTTTTAGGGGGCATTTGTTACACAATAATTTATCACTGACTCTGCATTCCCTGATCCCAGATACTACCAGTCCATGTTAGTGACATCTGTGCTATTTCATGTTGCCAATTATGTGTCATTACCTTCCTTGCAATCTCAGGAAGAGTGCCTCATTTAAATATCCCTAAAGAAGACCCTTTTTACCTAAGTTTCTGGGTTGTCACGAGTCAAAAGTTATCCCCCTTGCGAAGATGGTCAAGTTAACACTAACCCTAGTGAAGTGTTCACTCTGTCCCTATGTTGCACCTGCGATGAGCCAAATTTGGAAAGCTTTTCAACAACTCGTCGAAACTTCGAGATGAAATTGCTTCATGGGCAGTCCTAGGGCTGGTCGTTGGGTCAGTTGAGCTCGCCTTTCTCCTCTAAGATAGTTGTTCCTCCTTTTGTCCAACCTCCCTAAGAGATAAGCTCTTCCTTCCTTCTCTTATGGGGCCTCTCCCTCTTATAAATATCTCCTCCACGAATAACATCAACTAGCTTGGATGTAACTGGATGATAGCTAGATGTAATTTGATAGTTTCAATTTTCTAAATGAGGAGCATAGGTAGAGAGTGTTATTAGAGTGTGGAAGTAGCCTCATTTGTATTTTGATTTGAGAGATGTTTGAATAGAGTTGGCTTGAGAGCTTTCTAGTATCAACCCTTTTGGACAGAAGAGAGAGTCATATGTTCCCTTGGGAGACGGTTCACAAGTAAATACTTACGAAGAGATACCAATAGGATCCTGTTGAAGCCCCGAAAATTGGGTCGACAACAAGGGGGATACCCACCCGGTCCGGACCTTGGTTGGCAGCTCCTTATCCGTTTGGTATAGCAAGTCCGACTGGGGATAACGGGACCAGTTTCTCGATCTGGGTGTGTGTGTGTGTGTAGAGTTTGAATAATGCTGATCTAAGATTACTTTAAAGCTAATCTAATTCAGATTCTTTAAACTAACTCTATGCTATCGTAATCTAATGAGAAACAACACATCAAATCTATGCTAACCCGGGATGTATATTTTCTATTATGCGATCTAGAGAGATTTCAAACAATAACTGGTAATAAAGATCATTCAGCTATCAGAAGAATAGAAATCATTTGAGATAAACCACTTTGCATAAGAAGTTAGGCAAAACAGTTGTGAACAACATATCGCATAATAAGCCATTCATATGTCAGACATAAACAATATGACTCCACCGTACAGAAGTGCCAAATGGTAACCCATACATTCATGCAATAACATATAAACAACTAAAAACTATAATCACTTAAAGAATATAAGCAGAAATTGCCAAGAGATAAAAGTACCATTTATGACTAATTCTACCCATAAGCTTCAAGCAAAAACGATCTATCTCTACTTGTTCTAACACCTACTAAGAGTACAAAAGTGCAACATCAGTAGCAGATATCAAAATGCAAATAAAAATAAATCTCGATCCATCCATTCATCAAAACCTCCTCTAAGGGTGCAGAAGTGCATGTTCCGAGGATAAGTTTTTGACAAATCTCTGGACTCTTCTCTAAATGCATGAGAAGGTTTAAAACACTACTTCCTAATTCTAATAATAGTGTTTTTACAAAAAATTTAGGATACGGTTCTCAAATGACCATCCTTTTTCTAATCTAAATAAAAAGAAACAACAAACTTCTAAAAATAAGCTAATTCTGAATTTGGTCCTTAAAACTGCAAGTGTTCATCATAGACTTGAGAAGAGTCGGTTGGCCGACTTCTGCGTTGAGTTGGGCTGCGAAAACAGAATCTATGAGAGCTGGCACTACTTTATCGGCTGAGTTTATGATGCATTTCACAGTCATTCATTGACTGTGTGGCTTGACTAAGTATGCCCGGTAACACTCCCAATTCAACCTGTTCAATGCCTGGATCGCTTTTCCCTTTTCCTGCACCTTTTGCTTCCATTCTGCCTCTAGTCGTGACTTATTTGGTAGGTACCCCGGGGTGGTTTCTGCGATTAAGTTGGCTCTATGTAAATTCTCATTTACACAGTCGATAAGAACGCTTGCCTGTGTTGCTGCTGTCTCTGCTGCCTGTTCTGCCTGCCTGATTTGATCGTCCCATTTGTTAAAGAGCAATTCTTTATGACTCTCGTTTATTCTGTGTGCATTTACTCTCTTCCCTTCCTCTCCATCCTGCCAAGCTAAGTATTCCGTCACTCGTCTGTCAATCTGGTCATAGTCACTTCGCAAGTCCGCCACTTGATTGGTGAGTTTACCGCTCAACTCGCAATAGTGACTCCACTGCGATATCTTACATCCCAACTCTTCCTGTTGCTGCAGGAGTTGCTCATTTAAGCCAGCAGATTCTCAAACAAATTCGGCAAGCTTAGGCTCGTCCTTATGTATTTCTTGTAAAGCTTGCAACTGCTTTCCTTTTTCGTCTAGGCTTCTTTGATAGCTTATCTGCATCTGCTGAA